>JAAEAF010004580.1:78628-136616 GCA_011037195.1 Triatoma infestans | reverse complement strand
TTTTTCGTTTTTTAGCTATGCTGTTCACATACACTAACACACACACACACATACAGACTATTTGCAAAAAAACCACTTTTTTGGACTCAGGGGACCTCAAAACGGATATTTCCGTTGAAAACTCGATATCGAAAATTTGACACAATTACAATACTTCATCTTACTAGGAGTAAGAGAAAGTAAAAATTGAATACAACATTCCGATTAAAATGGAAATTCCGATTAACCGTTTTTAACAGAATTCTTCGGATTAGTTGCGAGGTGATGGTATTATTAAATGGAATATTAAGTTTGAGCAACGTGTGATTTTTCGTTTTTGAGATATTTTAGGTCAAACACAACAAACATACACACATACATACATACTCCATCGCAATTTGCGTTTCGACTGTTTTACTTTCTCTTACTGGGGTAATTAGAAAGTAAAAAGAATGAAAAAAACACATATTACGACGGAATATGTATTAGAGGTAAACCAATAAAGATGATTTTGGAAATCTGTAAAGCAGTAATATTACAATATTTTTGTAAGATATTATATTTAATACAGAAAATAGATATATATATATAAAATATTGCCATTATCACAAAGTAAACAGTAGTAAAATTTTTAGTAAAGTTGCCAGGATACCTGCAGCCCAAAATTACTGTGGACCTATATCAATGCGCGTTAGAAGTTGCACTGTATCTTACATTTCTTGAATACTTCCCCGACAATCTGTATTTTGGATATTCTGGTTCCCAATGTACACCATCTTCTGCAACAAACACACATATATATAAAAAAAAAAGTAAAGTAATGCCTATTTTTTCAGGCGGGCTTAACGTCCAACTACCAAATTAGGTGTCGCGGACGGGGGCGGAAGCACCTACTTTACTATTAACATTTTTTAAACAAATATAAAATTTAGTAGTTATACGCTGGACTCGAACTGGGGTCCTCCCACTGACAAGTCCACGCTCATAACCACTACACCAACACCCGCCCCCACACACATATGTTAAATATTAAAGGTCTATATGCAATGAGAACAAAACAATTCAGTATCATTATCAGATAAATAGCGCGTTCTCCACCCCCACCCCAAAGAGATCAAACAGATAGTAGTTCAAGAAGGCAGCGAAAAGAATAAAAGAACAAATTCAGTAAGTTTGGGTTGGTTACACGTCTGAAATGCTGGCGCAATATGAAGAGAGTTTGTGTTCCATAACAGCCTGGCTCAATTTGTAATCATGACCGATTTTGGGCTGATATCATGATTTTGTATGCCAGCGCATTGTAAAGTATCAGGGCTGAAATGGATATAGAAAATTAATCGATGATCACAAAATGAAACGAAATCTAAGGCTTCTCCTGGACTTAGTGTTTGCTGTTTTCTTTTTGGACCGTACACGGTGAATACTTGTAATCACCAATTATTGTACAAGTATAGACTTGTATAAAAAAAAAAATATGGCAATATATAATAAATCCGTAAATCAAACTTGCCTAATCAATGATATAATTAGTTAGTTATTTATTATAATAAAAGATAAGATGAAATTTTTGACATCGTATTAATGACGTCAACAAGACTGGAGGCGTGGCTATGACTGGATTATGTTTTTTCATTTTACATAAGATAGTCACTAATTTTTTTTTTTTTTTTAATTCTCTTATCACAATCTCGATGTCTATATGTTATCAGTTTCACATTTAGAGGAAAAAAATAAGTTTTATCTGAATGATAGAATTAATTACAAATATGTAAGAAAATAACAGGAGATTACAAGGAATCGAGGATGATCGAGGGTGACTTAATTGACAACAATATTGTATCAGTTGGAATTGCATTAAATATGTTCCCTTCTTTGATTCCTGATATCAGCAATAGTCCTTGCAGAAGGCAACACTGTTGAAAATATTATGAAATTTTTTTTACTTTTTTTCCCCAATTTTGGAAATTGCATTTTCATTGAAAATACAAATCCGGAGGTTTTTTTCTTCAACAGCACTGTCTAACAACAAATGTTTTTAGCGAAAGATGTGTATGCGTGTTGATTAAGTAGGCCGAAGTTCATTTCTTCAAATGAAGTCGACTTCTTTAGTCTTGTTTTATATAATTTTTTTTTATATACTCTTAAAAATGTTAAGCTCGAAGCCAGAAGAATGGCATATTCATCAGTATTTGCTTTACGAATTTCGGAATGGTAAAATACAACTATTAAAAAAAAAATGTTTATCCTGAAGCTTCAGATGTTCACCAATGCCAGAGATAGTTTTTATTTTCATCAAGATATTTTCCGTGATACCCAGCTTCTTTTTGTGGTCATCGACCGGTTTTGGGCATTCGCCCATCATCAGAATGCATTTGTCAAACAATGTGATAACATAGATTTGTACAGAGCAAATTTAGTTGATACACTGACTCCAGGTTATCAGAAGCATGCTATCACGGAAAATATCTCTGATGCGTCCCAGCTCTGCAGAACCAACCACAACAGCAATAGTTTTTATTTATTTATTTATTTATTTTTATTTGGCAGGGCACACAGGGTTCTCGCGCATATACGCCCATAAGGAAGCTCCTAACCTGATAGCTATAGCTTAGCCTGAAAAGTGGCATCACTATAACTCATAACAGACTAAGCTTATATACCTACCTAAACTATGGTACCCCCAGGACTCGATATTCCGGGGGTGGGGGGCAATGATCCTATCCTAAACTTATCCTACTGTTCCGTTCATTCCAAGCATAATAAAACCAATTTGCAACCACTTCACTCTGAGCCCAATCCAAACAACCAAACACTCTGTTCTTATTCCCCCCAGTATTCGACATTCCTAGGAGTACAAAAAATCCTATTCCTAACCTAACCTATCTAAACTAAAAGTGAAGATCATATCTGATCCTACTAACCTAAGTGCAGCACGCCAAAAATAGTTTGCCAAGTTTAGATCGGGTAATTTTTGACCTTTCTGACGCTGCTTGACTTGGTAGGATACTGATTGTTAATAATGATGTTTTGCGGGCAGCGTTGAAGTGAAACTATGTCAAACGATTGAAGATAGAAACGATTATTGGATTTACTTAATTTGCCATGGTTAACACTGCAGAAACATTTGAAACAGATTGGTTAAAGTCAACAAAGCAAGTGTCTGGGTTTCCACAAAATCTATCTAATGAAATCTAGGCAAATCGTCAATAATATGTAATTTGTTGGTAACTGGAGTCGAGAAATGGATTGTTTATGGTTACTCCAAACGCAAGAAGCAGTGCCAATTTCCAAACCTAAAACCAGTCTACACCAAAACCAAATTTAAAACCCAAGAAAGGTAGTGTCTAGTGAAGTTTAGTGAAATACTCAAAGCATAATCCATTTCGAGGTGCTAGAACCGGACCAAACCGTAACTGCATACTTATTTAGTAAACAATTATGAGTACAATGTTCAAACCCACTTTGATTAATAAGTATCCGGCGCTGGTCAATAAAAAAAGTATGATTTTACAATATGACAATGCAAAACTGCACACTTCAACACAAGACAAAATCAAGGAACTGGTTTTAGAAATGTTACCGCACCCACCTTAATCAACTGACATCGCACGCTCCGATTAACATTTATTCAGATCGTTGCAGCATTTTATAGTGGAAAAAATGTTTAAAAATATAGAAGAAGTCAAAAATTAACTTTTAAACTTTTTTGATCAAAAACTACCTTCATTCTATAGATCTGGGATTGAAAATCTACCAATTAGGGTAGATTAAAAATTTACTTTAATCGATTTAATTTGACCAAAGAAACGACATTTACATGAGAGAGATTTTCCATGATAGCCTGCTTCTTTTTGTGATCATCGACCGGTTTTTCGGGCGTTCGTCCATCATCAGGATGTTTTTGTCAAAACAATGTGATATCATAAGACTTGCACAGGGCAAATTCAGTTAATACACTCTATTGTGGAAAAATACCTCTGATGCTTTCCAGTTCTACGGAAACCAACCACAACACAGAAACGGCATTATTTTGCTAATATACGTAAATTGCTAATAATTTTTATTTGGAACATACTACTTTTACTAATGCTAGTTACAGGAGGTGTTGCGATCGTATCAGATTTTAGAAATTAAGTGTTCACCGGAAATACATGTACACTCTGAATATGAAAACAATGTTTTTAGCGAATGGTCTGCATGTGTGTGTGTGTGTGTGTGTGTGTGTGTTAACAGATAACTCAAAAACAAAAAGTCGCAGGAAGCTCAAACTTGATATTCCATTTGGGCACTACCATTTCATTCAGATACGAAGATTTCGGACAAAATCCATCCACCGGAAGTGCGACTTTACTGAATGTTTTTTTTTTTGTGATTTTCTCGAAAATGGCTCCAACTTTTTTTTTTACCATTTGATGTAAGCAGACAGAACAAAAGTAATCGATTAAAAACTGAAGAAAATTTTCAAACAGACATAACAAAAGAAAAAAAAAATATATATATACCCATTTTATTTATATAGACAAAGAGAGTGAGGGGGATGGGTGATGGTAATGAGAAGGGCGGACGGTTGGCAGCACTACAAATATAGAGCATGTTCTTATCAGCTGTTAGTATTTATTTCTTGTGTTCATTGAAGCTTGAAAACCAAACAATAATAAATAAAGGTCAAATTGTTATAAAAGAAGCCAGCAATGTCGAGATATTATTACTATTATAAATATATATATATGTACTATTGTTGTTTCAATTTAATACGTAATAATATGATGAATTTAAATAATATTTGGAATCAAAGTTCAATGATTCCAACACTAATGTCATCCTAAAGTCTCTGAATAACTAACCTTTATAATAATAAAACAGTCTTGAAATTACCAAGATTTGCCGGAAATGCAGAATATGTTGCCCATATGGTACCCATATAATATAATACCTAATAAACATACCTGACATAAACTGCAATAAACAATAGTTTTTCTTATAAAAATACAAAAATGAAATAATACTTTGACGTAAAATTTCCAGAATATAATATATATATATATATCAGATAAATAATCATTTTATTATCACATGATACGTCTTTAACGGCGATCATAATATTCTTTAAATCTTATTTAAATAACCTTTGCCCTTTTAAAACTATTATAGTTCTTTTTTAAAAAGAAATTCTCATGTATCGTGAGAGGAACATGATCTTCACATAGTGAGTGACATCAGTTCTTTAACTTGTTGAACTTATTGAAAACTAATCAAATAAATCTAAAACTAAATTTTAAACTAAAAATTATAAATTTTAATAATAACGCAATTTTTAATCTAATTACATAAGAAAACAGATTGGAAAAAATGTTTTTTTGATTCTAAATAAAAAGCAACAGGGGCCCTATAGTACTGATGTTGGCAGAATATTTAATTTTGGATCCAAGACAGCGCCCAGAGATCGAGTAAGAATACATAATGCAGAAGGTTTGATGGGTTAATTAGTGACGACAGCTCTTCTAGTAGATGGAGAATCTGAAACCACCAGGCAGCGCCCGTTCTAGGGGCGGACATCCCGGACATTTGTCCGGGGCGCTATTTTGGCTGTAAGTGTAAGAAAAAAAATGGATGTGTTAAATACTCAATTAATAGAAAACTTTATATATCGATTTTTCCATTCGTTAAAAATTTACAGTGCGTAGAGTATTTATATTGTTTATGTCTAAAAGCTAAAAATATTTACACTATTATTGAAAAATTAACGTAGAATTTGTAAAGGACGATGGTTGAACTTGTTTGAACCATGGATATACTTCTCTGAACAGAATAGCATTAGGACGTGAGCAGAGAAGTTGGATACGGAGCTTATTGGACCTATTCCAGAAAAAAGAAAAGAAAATTATATTGCAAACCTTCAAGATGTAGAAAACAGGACGGCCTGTGGCAATGAGATCCTTAATAGTGTAAGTATCAACTTCTGTTTAGAAAGAGCAGTATGAATATTGAAATCCGACAGCACCATTTATAGCAGATTTATCTCAACACCAAAGTCTCATAAGCTAAAGTTTCGTCCATATTACAATAGACGGCTTTAAGATAACGGTTATTTTAAACCACATCTCTACCCGAAGACCCTAGAGTTTTGTAAATAATAATATAATAAAAATAAATAAATTTTAATTTTATTCATGACTGATGGAACAGTCGGCTGAAATTTAATCATTTATTCAGGAATTGCCAATAATGATTAAATTCATTATTTATATAAAATTAATTTCAATCATCCATTTTTTTTATTGATTATATTTAAATTCAAATGATTGTTTTTATTTGAATAAATTTTCCCCGCACCATTTTTCTTAATATGCAGCAGCTCCACACCATCTTTTTATAGAATCTTTCAAAAATAGTTTTTCCGGGAAAACGTTTGAAATAAAAGTAATGCTTATTTTTATGGATATAGATAGTATGTAAAGTTTAAAGCAAACTTTTGGAGCAATTTTGGAGAAAATCGCAAAAAAGAGAAAAAAAGTCAACTCAGTAAAGTGGGATCACACGTACACCATTCGCTAAAAACAATTTTCGTATTCACGGGACCACAATACACGTACTTCCGGTGAAAACTCAATTTTATAATTTGACATGAACGCAATACTTGCTCATGCAGGAAGTAAGAGAAAGTAAAAAGAAGCCAAAAAGAATTACGTGGAGGAAAGAGAAAAAAATTAATTTGAATTATTTCTAAACTTTTATAATTATTTTTAAAACAAACTTAATAAATACCTACTGTTCAATTTAAAAAAAAATATTGTTTAAAAATTTTATATTATTATTTAAAGACTTATCTTATATAATACTTTAATAGTCTGAGCCCTAGATTGAAGCAAAAAATTATTAATTTTTAAAATGATAAACAATAAATGATTTTAAATAAATGACTCATATTTTCGTATGAAGAATAAAAAAATTATGGAAAAAAATATATTCGGTTATTATTCAAATAAAATTTATTCTAAAAACACCCAATACTGTTTCCTAAATACTGTAGTTTATTAGAATTATTACCACAGGTTACCTACCACTTAACAATTGAGCAACTGAAATAGCCATTCCATGTACTTAAATATAAATCTGGAGTAGACCAATGAACATGATAATGTACTTTGGTGGTAACAGGTGAACATTTTGCACAAACATCTTGGTTGGATACTATGGTTTTAATCAAATATTAATATTAAGTAAACTCTGTTGAATTTAATTATTCAATAGGAAAAAATCAAGCAGCCGAGAAGAAGTGGGAAAAGAAAAGTTAGTGTGGAACACGCGCACTTTCTTTTATTGCAATTATTGAAATCCTTACTGACAAAGTTTCTTCAAACTTGGGAATTTTCTATAAATAAATACACATGAATTGCAAATATATAGAATTCTAAATTGTACGGAATGCAGCCCTCTGCCGCCTTCCGCTTTAACTAACAAATTCTCCAGTAACCTCCCTAAAATCAGTATTGACGGACAAATATAAAAAAAAAAATTTAATATTAAGAGCAGTTAGTTTTTAAGAAAATTCCGAAAAAACACAGAAACCTATTTCTATAAAGTTACTATGGCTGGTCGGGCCCCTTTTGTGGGTTTGTGAGACGGAGTAGAGAAACACCCATACATCTCATGCCTGATTGTTTGGGTTGTGAGGATATAATTAGGTTCAGCACTTCTGGCTGGAACAGGCTGTCGGTGGAAAAGCTTAGGCTATGTCCTTTTAAGCTTATGGTCCGATTTGTTCGGACTGTGGTAAAACTTAGGTGGGTGGAACCAGGGACCGGACTTTTGTTTCAGACGCGGTAGTTATTATACTTTTGGGACAGTTAAATTAAACAAATATAGCCCATGGAGGCTTTGAATAGTGCAAGGTTTAGCCCTCCCTTCCTCTGAATAATAATAATACTATTCGTAGTTAACCAATTCATTTTAAACGAAATACTATCAATACTTTAATATATCTTAATATCGGTAGAACCTTACATTATACCGTTGTAGCATGTTATAGGAATCCTTGCCTCAAAACACTCTCTAAACATCAATTATTTTTAAAAAAATGATTAAAATAAAAGTAATTAGCCTTTATTATGTGGTTGCATACATGAATGTCTTTTCATTTGTTTGTTTTTAATTTGCAGAATTCTGGAGCATTCGCTGCTATATTCGCATGACATCCAGCCTCGTGCAAGATCAATTCATTTAAGAGGAATAGAAGTACTCTTTAAAGTTGATTTTATTTATCATGACAATGAACTGAAAATAAATCCCATCTTTTGGCTCTTTGTGGGCATTTACAACTTCTATTTCACTATCTTTAGGGAACTTTTTTCGAATATTAAAAAAAAGTTCCCGACCCTAAAACACGTAGTTTTTGAATAGTTTAACCTCTTTCAGAGCAACATTCTGAGAATGTACTCTTGGACGTCGTACAAATGGGAGAGAACAATTGTTTCTTTATTTTGGTCTAAAGAATCTATCCATTTTCTATTTTACTCTAATACTTCCCTTTACGACCTCTTATTAAACTAGCATCAACCAGCTTGGAAAGCTCTGCTTTAGAGGAAAGCCTAAAGTAACACTTCCTCAACGCTTCTAAAATCAACTTTTTTTCAGAGAATTATTTCAAGTAAAGTTACCAGACCTTATACGATAATATGCCAATGTATATATTTGGGAGCTGTTTTCAAGAAACTGCGAAAAACTGAAAAATCATTCACTGAAATAGTATTCAAATTTAAAAGTAAAAACCTTCACGTCGGATCCGATAGCGGTACTTAATTGAAATAACAAGTTTAAAATTTCTTTATTTTCTGTGATCTCTTTGACCCAAACAAATCCAAACAGGCCAATTCCCAAGAAGTATCTTTTTTCGTCCTCAAAAAACTTTAAAACAAAATTATAAAAATTGGAAAATTTGAGAGATCACAATACTTTCTCCTACATCATTAAGAGAAAGGAAAAGAAATAAAAAAAATTATTTAATCCCATAAATAATGGGACTTTGACGTTGTTCCGGTATTCACGAGATTTTTTTTCCATGATAGGTTCCTTCATCGCCCGCACTTAAGGTACATCAGGATCCTGACTTTAAGTTGTATGAACTTTACACACACACACACACACACGCAGTGTTTAGGAAAATATCCTGATGACCTGATGTCCAGGTGGACACGTAAAAAAAAAAAGATCGATGCCTACAAAAAGTGATTCAAGGTATCGTGTATTATCTCTTGATATAATAATACTGAAATTTTGCGTTAGCAAATAAGGGAATATAATTAACAGCTTCAATGAACATAAATATATACTGAGACAAACTAATTAGTAAGAAAAGAGAGAGGAAGCAGATCGGAATTGTAGACAGACAGACAGGTATATACACAGTCTGTGTCTATGTGTATTGTATTGTGTTAGTGTGCTTGGAGGGGGGGGATAGATATTAGATGAATTGTATACATGTATGTAAAGATAGACACAGTATGTACCATGAAAAAAAATATATATAAATATACATAGAAGAGAAGTATATAGTTACTAGACTATTCCGTACAGACAAGAAGAGAATGGGGTCACCACACAGACCAACATACAACAGAAGAGTGGTAACTGAAGTAACTACTAAAGTAACTAGTGGTAGGGGTAGCAATACTAATGGTACAGTAGAGGAGAATACGGACCGGCTAGCCTAGCAAGGGTTTGGAAGAAAGAGAAAGTGGTTAACAGTTACGTAAGAAAATAGTAAGAGTGTTTGTGTTTTATTTAATATTATATATATATACACTACACTGTACAACTACACACACTCACCATATACATACAACTACACTATATACACAACACTAACTACTATTACTACCACTATTACCAGCTGGGACTGAAGTATATACACAGTCATTGTACATACATACAACAACAAGGGGGAAGGTTATAATATTAAACAGTACAGAACATGATAAAAAGTAGGTCATAAGTATTTGTGACCAGCCAACATCGGCAGCCTATGTACGTGTACATTACTATCAACAATTACATTAAAGTATTTCCTTTATATAATAATTTATTAATAATATTTTATTTTGTTAATTATTTTAGGTTATATTAAAAATAAAAAAGTAAAAGTAGGTCTATATAAATTGTGGTCAGTCAGTAGTAGTAGGTATGTGTGATAGCAAGTTATATTAAATTGAAGATATAGTCTCCCACTCTCCACTAAGTAGGGTGAGTAAAATAACAAATCAGGTTTAAACTAAAGTATTAATGTTCAATATAAAAACAAACAAAATTCTCTAATATTCGAAATGTAACCCATCTAGCTCGCGAGTTTGATTCCATGAGGATACTATTCTTCGGGTTTGAAAGCAAAGAATTCTTCAACCTCGGTTTGACTTCTTCCAAACTGTTAAATCGACAGCTCCGCAAGAAATGAACCATAAATCCGACGGTGCAACAGACACAGAGTAGGGTAACAATTCAATTCCAACAAGTATTTGAATTTTCTACTGCATCAAATTGGATGTATGCTGGGTTAATGCACTATCCTTTTGAAATGTGACTAAAGCCAAGTTATCGCTGAGCTAAAGCTGCATAGATCTTTGCCAGCAATTCATAAAAGTGCAGGAAATCAAAGGACGAATTGAATGTGGATACAAAAACACTCAACATCGATTTAGCCTCTTCTTTTTTTTTTTTTTGCAACAGGCTGAGCTGATTGGCCACGACATAACCACTAATTACTGCAGTGTGGATGACATTAATTAGATCCACTTTTCATCAAAAAGGTAACAACAGGTTTGATAAAATAATCAACTAGTGGTTTTTCGAGAAACTACAACAACTTCATCTCATGAGAGTTCAAGTCTGCGATTGCCTTGGACAGCTCCAATTCTGTTAATAGCTGCGAGCACATTTTCAACTTTACAGGTCTAAACAGAAAGTCGTCGCAAACCTTGGCTTTCTTACCAAACTGATATGCTCGCTAGAATCAACACAGAGCAGACCTTTATTCCAGAACCTTCTGTCCTCCTCAAAAATTATCCGGATGTTTCGTCGCATCCAATGTCTTAAAAATCATTTAATTTTTTTTGCATATTCATGATGAATAAACAAAACTTACAAGTAAAACTGAGTGTCTCTTCTGAGTGTCAGAAGAGAATTATGTTTAACTAAAATATTTCATTAAGGATAAAGAATTGAAAAGCTCAGTGGTTAGCGCACGGACTCCCACGCGGAGGGCCGGATTCGAGTCCAGCTGTGCTGCCATTTTTTCTTCCTAGGAGCTCACTGTCCAGTGATGGATAGTGTTGTCTGTAACGAGAGAATACAGTCCGGAGGCCGGCAGTGCACTGAGAAGGCCATAGTTGTTGACGCGCTTAAATTTAAAAAAGAAATTCACAATTAAGTTTTAGTAAATGGAGTCTAGAGGTCACAAACATGATACAATTTGAAAGTCAACATTCACTTGACTCACCCCATTAGAATTATTGGACAATACTTCTTAAGAAATATACGCTGCAGAATCCTTCGCTAAAGCTAAAGCCTGAAGTAGTTCTATAGAAAGCAAAGAGATCCCAAGTGATTTTAAAGCTGCTGCGCCATAAATATATTTTTTTAAACATTCATTTATTGAACTGAAGGTTGAAAAAGAAGAAAAGCGTATTGGATGAACTTCATATAAGGTATATCGAATTCTATAGAGAGTCTAATCATTCACATGCATATTTAAAGATGTTCTCGCAAAATCTTTACTTCATCTAACCGAAAATACGCTGATCTAATATAGCAAATGTTCAAAATTGAGTTTTCCCCGGAAGTATTCGAGATACTGTGAGTGCAAAAACAAGGGGTGTTTAGAAATTAGTCTGCCTTATCTGGGGTTTATGTGAATAACATAATTTAATCATGAAAAACTGTAAGAATTCAAATTTGACATTCCGTTAGGTAGCAGTATGGGTTCTGTCACGAAGTTTCGATCAAAATCTATCAACCGGAAGTAGCAATTTATTTATTTTTGTTTCAATAATTTTCTCTAAAAGATTACAGCAATTTTCATTATAAATGTAATCTGTATACTTAAATGTATCAAACAAACAACATTCTTCCGGGAAAATTGATTTTAGATGGGGGAGATCTAAGAAGAATTAGGCTTCCTGGGATAATAAGGTGGCTTAGTTCGTCTATACCTGCCTCAATTTGTTGAAGTCATCAACCTGCTTTGTGTCTATGCCCATCTTCAGAATGTCTTGTTAAATAGTGTGGCAACACGTCTACAGCAGTGATAACAGATTCTCTAGTGCATATTGTAATCTCTCCTGTACAATGGGCAACACAAAATATGAATTCAGAAGTCTGAGTGTGTCAAGGAAAATTTGTTAACTAGGAAAAGGTTGTTTTTTTGTTAGGGTCAAGGCTTGAAAGAAATATGATGGCCCTGTGATTGGCTCAATCCCTATCCTAAATTGTCCTAATCCGAAATATTATCCGAACATGATAAAAATAAAAATTTAATAAAAGACGGCCGCAGCCAGTATTGTAATGTAAGTGATTTTTTCCGTGATAGCTTGCTCATTTTGTGGTCATCTACTGGTTTTTGGGTGACGTTCGCCCAACTTCATCTTGATGAAAAATGTCAGGATATTATTATTTGTCTGTGGGGAACCCTACGCTATCCAAAGCCTCACTGGGCCCATATAGCTACCCCAAGAAAAACAACAACAAACCGGGTCTAGAACAAAAATCCAGATCCGGATCTAATCCATCTAAGATTCACTGCAATCCGAATAAATCGGACAATAACCTTAAGCGGAAATAGCCTAAGCTCTTCCACAGATATCCTATTCCGTCCAAACGTCCTGAACCTAATTTCCTCACAACCCAAGCAATCAGTCATAAGATGGATGGGTGTTTCCTCCTCTGTCTCACAGACTCTACAAAATGGATTCGGCATGAGCCCCATTATGTAGAGATGTCTCTTAAACTACAATGTCCAGTAAGAGATCCAACCAGATGCCTGAGAGCGCTCCGTGAAAAACACAGCAACGTCTCTCTAATGGCCTTGTCCGGACCCCCGATGAGCATTTTGGACTGCCGAAAACCAACTGAGCTCATCCATAAGGATGAATGCTGTGAAGCTGTCCATGTCTGGAAGCCTGACAAACATGTGCCAGAAGACACGCCAACAGCAGGCTCGGGACCAATGAAAGGAAGAGAGGCGCCTAATTTGGCAAACCTATCCACCTCCTCATTCCCAAAAATTCCCATGTGACCTGGCACCCAGACTAGAAGCACATCCTTCAGAGAAGAAAGCTCTTCCAGTCTTTTAGAACATTCTAACACCAACCTGGAAGTGAAGACACATGAACTCAGCGCCTTCAGCGCAGCTTGGCTGTCCGAGCAGATACAAACACCTTTTAAGTTAGTGTTACGTACCCTCTCATCCAAAACACAACAAAGAATAGCATAAACCTCAGTCTGGAAGACCGTGGTCCATTCACCAAGAGATACTGTCAAATGATCTCCGGTCTCAAAATAGATCGCAGCTCCAGGACCTACCACCCATTCTGGAACCGTCCGTGTAACACCGGAAGTATCAGGTATCACGCGAGACGGACCCAATCTTCCCTAGAGGGTAACCTGACACTGTAAAAATGCTCGAAAACAAAAGTCTTCAACATTCTATCAGAGGGAAAACCTGTAACAGGAACCTTCAAAGAAACTGTCAGGGTACCAAAACATTCTGAAAATGGAAGAAGAACCTCAGCACCTCGAAAGCGCAATGTCCACAAATTGAAGCCTATTATCAAGGAAAAAAGTCAGTGATTTTATTCGGCAACATGGACTGACATTAAGAGGAGATGTTTGATATTTCGTGACAGCAGTTCCACTCAGAATCATTCTACCCTCCTGTTTAATTTTCAACATAAATTAAGGCCAAGTTTAGTTGATTTTCTGCTCAAACAAATAAATGTAGCACCACTGACATCCACCAAAAACAAGCAGACAATTTTTCTAATATAACTTTTAGAATTAATATCAAATGCTTAGAACTGATAACATAAAGTTATTGGTGAGAGAAAATCAGTTGTTTAAAAATTATAAGTAGATTCCAGCTGATTCAGTATTTGACAAAGAAAGGATCACATTACAACAGCTGATTTGTTATTTAAATAGTATTTTTTAAAAAAAAAAGCCCCCATGATACACTGACCTAAATTGAATTCATCGACTATAATTTATTGGAACAATGCGCTAAAATTTATCGCAATCTTTTTAAGGCGTTTTTTTTTTACAAGTTCAGGCAAATTTCCTTAAAAGTCGGTATTTTTACTAAACAGTTCCTTTAATTCACAAACTGATCTGATTTGACATCTCAAAATATTAATCTAAAACTGCTCATTTCCACTTACTGTTTTTCAGCAAACTTTTAATTATTAAACACAATTTTAATTCTCTTTTGTATTGTAAGAACCGTTGAAAAAAGCACTTTAGAAGAAAGAGTAAGGGCACCGCTCTTCAAGAAAATGTTACAAAACGTCGTGTGCGCTTATTAGTAAAAATATTTATAGTACCCTTTCTTTTGCATAAAGTTAGCGAACCATATTTAACGAAATCGTTGGAGCCAAGTTTGAGAAATAAAAACGAAAAATTAGAAAAAATATTCTACAAAATAAAAATACAAATTTGGTGTGAAACACTCACACGTCTTTCTCTTACACCAATTAATACAATTTAATTAACAAATCAATTTCTTTAAAATTACAACGTTTATTCTGTTTGTTAGGCTGGATATAAAAAAAAAAAAAATCTGGTGTGAAACTCCACCAACATTCACACAACTTTCTCTTACTCCTGTTCTCAAAATTATAATTAACAAATGTTATAGTTTGTGTACCAAATATAACGAAATTCGTCGAAAACTGAAAAAGCTGTTCAGTAAAAAGCGCACTTCCGGTTTACTAATTTTCTTGAAACTTGGAATTTTGGCCATCTATTGATTTCTAATTAATTTTGTTTGGATGATAGAATTGTATAATCAACTATGGTACCATTTTAGAGGAAGCTGTAACCCCACTCCTCCCCTAAAAGTGCCCTTAAATGAATTTTCCCAAAGAAATATCTTGAATAAAAGATGTAGATCTTTGCATCTTTAGTTTATACAAGAAGTTTCAAGAAAATCGTCGGAGCCATTTTTGAGAAAATCGCGAAAAAGTGAAGAAATCATTTAGTAAAGGAGTAAAGTAAATGCACTTCCGGTTATCCGATTATTTTCAAAGTCGGAATTTTAAAAACACATGCAATTCTAATTGCAATTCTAATTCTGTCAACATTACTTAGATGACAGAATTGTCTAATAAACTAAAATAGCACTTTAGATGAAAACTTAACCCCACCCCTAACCCCAAAGTGCCCTTAGATGAATTTTCCCGGAGAAATGTTTCAAATAAAAGTTGTAGCTCTTTGTATGTGAAGTTGATATACCAAGTTTAAAGAAAATCGTCGGAGCCATTTTTGAGAAAATCGCAAAAATGTAAAAAAAGCAACTAGTAAAGTGGTACTTCCGGTTGTGGAATTTTGACAGATAACGCACTGTCAGATCCTATGGTGATACCTAAACGTAATATCAAGTTTCAACTTTCTAAGCTATGCTGTTCACATACATACACACACACACACACACACACACTACACAAACCACATTTTTGGACTCAGGGGACCTCAAAAAGGATATTTCCGATGAAAACTCAATATCGAAAATTTGACACGATTACAATACTTCCTCTTACGGAGTAAGAGAAAGCAAAAAAGATGTTAGGAATTAAACTTCTATATCTCAGCTGACTAGTGTGAAGTACCCTCTGTCAAAACCAACAAAGCTTGTGAAGCTTAAATTTATACTTAAAAGACAGACTCCCCACCCAAAATCCTTCTAACTCAATTTAAAAAAAAAAAAAATGCTCCAAATAAAAGTGATAAATTTTTATGTAAGATTTTGGCACATGGAGAGTCAACAACGATACTTTTGCTTCTTTCTATTACGTTAATTGCGTCGTATGCTGAATGTACCTTGATATTACATATATACATTCTTTAATATAGTGGCTGAGAAAAAGTTCTGCACACAGATGATACCTGTTCGAAGAGTAGTAATGAAAAAGTGTAATTGTTTGCTATATTAAATATATGGACGAACGTGGAATATAATAAAATATGTTAGAAAGAAGTATAATAATCACAACTTACACAGGAACTCAATGATAAGATTGATTTCGCAAAAATAGTGATGTGTCTATAAAATACACTGTAAATTTAACAAATCTCATATTGCAACCAACAAGATGAATTTCTAATTATTAACTTACCACCTAGGTTGTGGTAACACTGCAACATTATTTTAGTCACTCTCGTCTTCAGAGAGAAGATCGCGAGGTCACTTGTCTTTCAAGATATCTGGAAAGGTTCTGGAAGATAAGTGCTATACTAATAAATTTGGGATGTGAATCTAATTTAAAATGATATTTTCTATAACGGTTTTGGGCAACTTAGAAGGAGGCGAGAGGTATATAAAAATCTGCATGAATAGTCTGATTCGAGACATAGATAGGACCGTTTAACTATAGTACGGAGAACTTTCGAGATTATAGAGACTGGATTCTTCGGAGATTTGAGAGTTTGTTTGAACCCATAGTTCAATACTCCTCATGGGTCTAATTAATAAAATTTATATTCTTAATTATCATAATTTTTAAGCTACAGGAATAAAAACAAACTTATGGCAAACATAACTCGTTGGCAAAAATGTATTGATTGTAATGGTTCCTGTTTTGATTAATAAACATGTGTTTGAGCTTAGTTACAATGATTTAAAATTCACGGTCCAAAATCGCCATTTTCTTTTGCACCAATCCTTTAGAAGATATTTTGAGGCTATTATCGGGCCATTGTGAGGGAATGGGCAGAGAAGCTTTACTATTAATATTTTCCAACAAATAATAAAAATTTATCCGTTATTTTATCCGTCGTAGCATGCATATTAGTTTTGGTTACCAACCAACAAGTGTGAGTCAAGGGAACATTTCGATGAAGTGAACTCTCTACATGAACTTAGTGAATTTGCTCTGACGATGCATGAAAATCCGAAGCCGGTCAGGAACAAAACTAATATGCATGTTACGACGGATAAAATACCGGATGTTATCCAGCATTGCGGACCTATCCACATTTTCAATAAAAATTTAATCAATTGTTATATTTCTTTATTGACCGTTGAGATTAATATTTAAAATTTAATAGTTTATAGCTGGTTTCTCGATCTGGGGTCCTTGCAGACACAAAATCCTGCTCATAACCATTCTGCTAAACAAATCTACCCTTCTGAGTATATTAGAACTTGACTTTTACAACTCTATAAATCTTACTCGATCATAATAGCAGACAATTACTGCAAAAAAAGTACAATTATTAATTAGTAAATAGTCAATAGGCTAGTTAGTAGAATACTTTCTAGTAACTATTTAATATTGCACAAATTAACAATATTTATTGATTCTAAGAATAAATACAGTTAATAGAAATCTGCCATTATGACGTTATTCTAATACATTTCTATTACATTCTAAGTAAATAACTGTATTATCTATTCTCTATATATCCGTTTATACTGAACTGCAATAATATTGAAGGTATTTACTGGTTAATTATTAATTAGTATAAAATAAATAAATTATAAATTTCCTTTATTGGTTTTTTTTTTCAAATATAAATTATTTTCTCAGAGCGTTAAAGAACTAGTGAAGAGAGTTATTTATTTTTGCCTCATATGGATAATGTAGTAAAATTAAAACTTGCTGAACGTATCAATAATACTGTAGTAAACAGTACTTATATTAGTTACAATATTTAAATTTATTACTTATATTTGTTATATGGCATCTTGGTGCTACAATATTTAATACTTAATTGTATTTAACAAGAGATATAATAAAGTACAAAATAAGTTACTGTGGAGTAGATGGCAACGGGAGTTTTAGTTCTGGGATTTTGTAACTCTATCAGATTCTGCCCAATCCTAGTTCTCTAAAGCAATAAATTACCTTGATCGATTAGTAAATATTCCACTGTAAATTGATCTTGACTGGTCGACAATTTCTTGCAGTGGAGTGTTGGGCAAAAAAAAGAAAAAATTAAAAAATAAATTAAAGTAACAATAGGAGTGCCACATATTGGAGCAAAAAAAATATCGTTCATTGTGGAGAATCTAAAGATCAGATCAAGTAATGCCAGGGTGGTTAGTCCGCACCTAGTCCAGAGTGGGGGGTTGAAATGAGGACGGGAAGGAGACCTTTACTTCCTTTACACAGTAAACCAATTGATACATACTACACAGAATAATAAAATAAAGTTATATTATATATATATATATTATCATCTATATTTTTTTTTTTTTAAGATATATATAATTCTGATCACAAAAATTGTTAATCAAAATATGTTGAGTGATTTATTCCGTGTAGCGTGTATTTTATTTTCACTCATTTATACTACTATATAAGTATATAGATTTGTAAATGCTCTTTGTTTTGGAAAACTGATATAAAAACAAGAACTGCATTGTTGCAGATTTTTAGAAAATGAGTTTTCACCGAAAATTTATGTTTTGAAGTCTTTTGAAGACGAAAAATTGGTTTTTTGAAATTGGTAACTCTTGAACTCTTAGACTCTCTTGCTTTGTGTGTGTGAGGGGGCTTGTCTGCAAAGTCATAACGGAAAATCCCAGGAAGATCAAATCTGATATTCCATTTAAGTGCCTCCTAAATGCAATAAATCCCCAACAATAACAGTTTAGTTACTCAAGCTTCCAAATTTTTTCTGGATGATAGTTCGCAGTATGTTAGAATCTGTATTGGAGTCTCCTCCATTTCTCTAAAGAACCTACAAGTGCTATCGCGTTCTAGGTCCAGCTTCTTCAGGTTTGCCCTCTGAGTCTACAATGACCTGCCTGGAAACCTGTCACAGCATGCACAAACCCTATTTTACTCAGACTGATGCACGCTGCAGATATTTTCTAATCCTAGCAGCACAGACAATTCTTAGCCGCGCTCTTTACATTTCCTTCGCGATTTTTCGGATAGAATGGTCGCCTTTCCTTGCTAAGAGTGTCGGCCATCTCATCTTACCCTGCAACGTGCCCTATCAGCTAAAATAAGGGTCTGCTTAAGTCATAGAGTTTGCCTAGGCTTTCCCATACCTTTTTCTTGAATTGATAAGAAATGAGTGTTTTAATGGCGGCCTGGCTATCAGATAGGATTAGAATCTATTGATTCCAATATGTCAATCAAGGTTAAACTGGATACATCTAACATTTGTGCGAAATTGCATCAGAAAGATGTTGCGAAATTTGTTCTTAGGCTACGAATGTCTGGTGTTTGGCGCAATCACTCTGACTCCTCAGGGGTCCTCAACCCATAAATTTGTATTATACGAGCTACAATATAATATAGACAGCTATGACTAGTATATAGACTATCAATTTTACGAATAAATCACCCACTGCCACACCCAAACATGCACTCACTACGCAGAACATCCAGAAGAGAGGAACAGAGTAACTACAGACTGACACAAAAACTCAGTACAAAAACTGATAATTGGGCCACAGTAGAACTTATAGATTTCAGTGGATTTGAACATTATTTTAAATAAATTTTATTGATTCAAATACAATTTCATTAATTAATTGATTGCAATAACCCATAAAAGACTACCCCTGCGCAATGGCGATAGTTTTTGGAAACATGTAGTCAGTTCGTCACTGTTGACACTGCCATGTTTAAGTAACCAGTCATTAAGAAGGCCGCAAAATCCACAGACTATCACAATAGACACAAATCAAATACCTTATAAAGCACCCGATGAGACAGTTAAATATCTAGGACTACAGTTAGACAGGCGCCTCACATGGAACCATCATATTAACACAAAACTAAACCTAGCATATGCTCGACTCTCTCAGCTATATCCTCTTTTAAACAGAAGATCAAAATTAAAAATCACCTGTGGTAAGTTGTTATACACTTCACTTATCAGACCTGTAATAATGTATGCCTGTCCTGTATGGGGCGGTGCAGCAAATTCTAAATTAAAACGGATACAGGTCCTTCAAAATAAAGTTATACGCATCATAACGAATGCAGCCTGGTTCGTGCGAAATCAACAGCTTCATAAGGAACTGCAACTACCGACAGTGACAAACTATATAAAGACAACCTCCGTCAAATTTATAAGAAACCTACAAATCTCTAATAACAGCATTATTTCAAGAATCGGTTATAAACTAAACGACAGAAGACTTAAACCTAGACTGATACAAGACGTTATGAACATTAGTGCGTAATAGTTTGTTAAATAAATGAATAAATTGTTTAAATTTTCAGTTTTGTGAATTGTTAAAATTTTAGTTAAGATTTGTGTTATACTTATTATTTATACCTAACCATGTATAGCATTGTAGTCTGCTGGTCTGGTTGTAAACTGAATTAAACGAAAAAAAAAAAAAAAAAAAAAAAAAAAAAAAATAAGTAACCAGTGTGACACTCTTTCAGCTTCCTGCATTCACCTTGATAATAATAGCCATCCCCAGATTTCGACTCTGATCATCCGTTTGTTCAACACTAAAGGCGCAAATAACAAACGTCAGCTAAGAAAATAAATAAATAAAACCTAAAATTTAAGTGCGAATCTAAGTGAATTTCAATATTTTTACTGCTTCGTTTTTTTTTTGCGAATTAGTTTAAGAAGAAGATTACACATGCAGCGGATCGGAGTCACATTGTTGCTTCTCCCTCACCAACTGCTTTTTAAATTTGTTGCTTAAATTTTTGAATTAATTTATCTTTGTAATTTTTTATGATTCTTTTTTTAGAAGAAACTCCTAATTATAAAGTAAATTAAATTTTGTTATAAGAAACCAAAAATTAAATGTAACAGTGAGCTAGGTAATATGGCGAACATATAATTTTTAAGAAAATATTAACAATAGTAAAAATGAATTAATTGCTGATATGGCTGATTTAAAAAACAAACAATAAAGCTGACAACGGTGAAAAATAATGAAATATTATGAACAAGAAGGCAAGGCAGTAGCAAAAGGAAAAGGAAAGAGAAAAAATACCCCCAGCGCGCGATTTGGTGAGTACATGACAATGTCGGGAAATCTGGGTCGACTGTGACGTGATCCCCTCCTCGTACTACCACCCCTCCCCATTTACACTTCTTATAGTAGCTCGCGATCTGCAGGTACTGTTTATTTTGTTCGTTCCTTTTATTTAAAAAAACAGAAATTATTGTCTCAATTTTTGGATTATATTCTCTTATATTGGTTAGTTATTATTCTAACCACAGACGATCTAACAAATACGATCTCGGCCAAGTTTTGATTCTAAAAACCACATAGCATCACAAAATTTCATGTTTTATTATTTATTTCGTATAAACATAATTTGATACAGGCATTACTACGAAGTACTATCGAGAGAAAAAAAAGCAGAAACAGATTCAAATCTGTAATTTTGATTCAAACTAAATTATACTACAAGTATTTGCTTTATTGATAGATTCAATCATAATGAAAGGTGAATGTATATGTACATATTTTAAAATCAAGTGACAAATGGAAATTTCTGTTTTGCAAAGCAATGAGCAATCAATGAGAAAGTGTCAAAATTCGTTTTTACTTTAACAGAAAAATTTAAGAGAAATGTAATTTTCATAACACAACATAGAATTTTACTGTCAATAGAATTCACACTTTGCACTTCTCTTAAAAAATAACTGGCTCAGAAAACATATGAACCTCTTTGTCCTGCATATAATAGTCACAGCATTTTTTTTTTTGACTTAGAGCGAAACATATAAGTATATTCCACATATATTCTGTCATAGCACGGGCATGGACAGAAAGAGATTCTTCCAATTAGGCGTTGAATCTCTGTAATACAGCAACCAGTTATATTAAAATGTCTCACAGGTGGCTTGGAACCTGCTTATTAGCATGAGACTTGCGTAAAAGATCTGAGCTAATTGGTTAAACTCAATTAATTCTAGGATTTCACCACAGATCCTAGTGGCATTTTGAGTGAGCGAAACCACCCTTGCTCTTAGAATATAATAGAAGCGGGGGGGGGGAGCCTCATTCCACTGCGACCTACAAATTGAGGTCTATTGTGGATCCCCTTAAGTTACAGAACAGCCCCCAGCTTTGCCCTCCTAATCAATCCTAGCAAAGCTGAGAGCGGCTCCGTCATGAAGCTTTCAGCTTCGGGATTGCCCGTCCCCAATTGAAGAAACCTAATCCTCGCCATGCCGGCGCACTCACAAAGGATGTGCGCCGGGGTCTCCTCCTCTACCTTGCAGAATCGGCATACCGCACTATCCGCAAGTTGTCTATCCAGCCTACAATGCCCTGTTCGTAGACCCACAATTAACCTTATATCCCTTCGGGTCTGGCTCAGTAGGTCTTTGGTAAATTTAGGCAAATGTCTTTTAATGAAGAGCTTTGCCTGCCTCTGTCCTGGTGTTCCCTCCCACCAACGCAGACGCTGATCTTCTATCCACCCCTTGATAGAAGTTTGGATGAGGCTCCTGGACAAGCCGCAGAAGGGTTCGGGGCCTATAAAGGTATCCTGCGAGCCCTCCCTCGCTAGGGCATCCGCCCTCTCATTGCCCAGGAACCCCGCATGTCCCGGCACCCAGGCGAGTGTCAGTTTATTCCGAGTACCCACCTCGGTGAGGGCAAGTAGGCAGTCCCACACCAGTCTTGAGACATTTGGTGTGAGGAAAGTGCCTTCAGGGCTGCCTGACTGTCGGAGTATATGGCCACTCTTCTACCCACTATCCTTTGCCTTATAATCTCCCTAGCGCAGAGTTGTAACGCCACGACTTCAGCCTGAAAGACCGTGGCGTACTTCCCTAGGCTGGCCTTAATTTTAACTTTAGGCCTGCCCCCGTAGACCCCAGCTCCGACCCCTTGCTCTTACTGCTGTAAGTGGACTGATTGTGATATTGTCAAATTTTCGAAAGTGAGTTTGCATTGGGTATAATAAATAATAAAAAATCTATGGCGCAACAGCCCATGAAGGGCCAAGGCTTACCAAACGGCGATTTTTATTGGCGGACGTTTGGTAAACACACCGCAGTTCCCTCGCCATTTAGTTCCTGCCTTCGCTACCCAGGTCCACTACCAACTGTAGCTTTCTCACGATGGGTCAACATCAATTTTGACCTCACGCGAATCGACCCTGAATTCCCGCCCCAAAGGCAAGTGCGCAAAGTAGGCAGACGCTTGAGGACTTACATTGGAAATACATGTGAATTCCCAAGAGTAAGAAAAAAAAATCTGTGGTGTGTGTGTGTGTGTGTGTGTGAACAAAATATCTCAAAAATAAAAACTCGCAGGAAGTAAACTTAATATTACGTTCCGTTTACATATAAAACCGCTTAGTTCTAGCCTTCGCTACCAAGTTGCGCTACTAACTATAAGCTCCCTACTTCTTCTCACAATTCTGGGTCAACACCGCCTCTGCTTCACGAAAATCAAACAATGAATTCTCGCACCTAAGACGGTACTTAAAAAACGTTGCCAGAATTCCAAATTTGAAGAAAATTGGATAACCGGAAGTGCAACTTTACAGAATAGATTTCTACGATTTTTGGAATTTTCTAAAACAGGGCTCTTTAAACTTGGAATGTTTACTGTACAAGTTAACCTATCACTTTTATTTGAAACATTTTTATAGGAAAATTGGTTTTGGGTAAACCTGTGAGTTAGGTTTAAATTGAAACTGCTGTTAGAAGTTTTGCTAAGGGTTTGAGACAGAGGTCGCTGCAATACAACTTATATATAAGTAAATAAGAATAATTACTCCCACCTTTTATTTACATTTAATTTAAGGCAAGCCTTATTAAAAAGTTTAAAGAAAATTTGTCCGGTCATGGATAGTGTTGTCTGTAACGAGAGAACACTGTTCGCAGGCCGGCAGTGCACTGAGAGGACTTCGGGCGCCAATGACCATAGATGTTGACGCGCCTTAAATAAAAAAAATTAAAAAAACGCAGTAAAACAAAACCGTGCGAGTATTTCACACCAGATTTTTATTTCAGTTTAACATGTTCTATGTTAAAATGAAATTGTGCTGGAGATAGATAAACGCGAAAAATTGTGCAAATTATAAAGTGAAACTATCATATAAATGATCAATAACCGAAATCTTCGTGTCCGGTGATACCTCAACGAAATAGCCTAATTTCAATTTTTTTTTATGTTTTTTCCTCTTTAGAATTTTTGCTTTTCATGTCACTCAAGAACATTAGCGGAGAAAATGGTTTCATGGGAATTTCCGAGATGAAAAACTTAATTTCGAATATCTGACACAATTCCAAATTTACTTCCTCTTATAACAATAAGAAAAAAATAAAGATGCAATTATAATAGTTAAACAAATAAAAATAGAAACTTTGTTTGCAAGGCTCTAAATATAAAACAAAAATATATGCAGCGGAATATCAACAAGTTGGTGAGCGAACTAGTGGTGGGTATGATGAAACCTGTTGATCGAGTTATATAGAAGGGTTGTATGTGGTGATGCTGGGGAACATAGGAACAAAGAACTATATATATATATATAGTAAATCTCTTTCTCTTGCTCATTGGCTAGCAGCAATAAGTAATAAAAGGAGAATGGCCAGGACCGGAATCAAAAAGGAGTACTACGATACAGAACAGGGTGAAAAGACGAAGGGGGTGAATGGGTATTTAGTAGAAGAAGACGTAGTAATACCTTCAGCTGATGCAAAAGGGAGAGAGAGAAATGTGAACGCTGTATAGGAGAGACCGGTCTTATAAACTACAACAACAAGAAAAGGGCGATTCCCAAGGGAAAGGTATATTACAATAACAAGGCAAGCTGCTTGATCACTTTTATATATATATATGTTTGTGTGTGTAAGTGTATGTATGTATGTATGTATGTACTGGGATCTCTCCACCCTCCTGCACCACTGACAAACATCAACCAGAAGTACAAGTGAGAGAGATTTTTACTGCCACACACATACACACAAACACATACAACAAGATATCGTCACAGGCTTTTTACTGTAAGCCCCACAATAACATTATTTTGACATTTCGTAATGTGCAAGGGTTGGTTCCCTACCGCCAATATTTCGTACTTCTATTATAAAGACAATTTTTTTTTTATCATTATATTATTGATAGTGGTGGCATATTTTTTTTCAAAAAAAAAAAAATACTAACCCTAAAATAAATAAAAAAATGATGGGAAGCAGGAAACAGGAACTACACCAGCCCTACCAGTTCTTCTGCCCGCCCCCCAAAGAGACAAGTTCTATTTAAATTGTGGGTGTAATGGGAAATATGCGAAAAAACAGGGGGTGGGGGGGTGGGAACTTTCTGTATTGATAAAAATCATATGATCCCACAAGTATTTTTTTCTCTCATCCCTTTTATAGCAATATTCTCCCAGCACATGGTATATATAGATAAAGCCTAATATCCTCATTATTCTTTAGAAAAAAATCTGATATGAAACACCCGCCCCCTCTCTTACTGCAAATTAATAATATAATTAAGTTGACAAATTTTTACTACTGTTAATCTTAATAAGAAAAAGTACAATGTAGGGATTATGTCGAATTTTTGAAATTGTGTTTTCACCGGAAATGCAGGTTTTGAGGTCCTCGAAGTAAAATAATAATTTTGGGAAAAGAATATGGCGTATGGTGTGTGTTTGTCTGTCTGTTGGGGAATAAAATATTTCCAAAAATAAAAATCGCAGAAGCTCAAACTTGGTATTCCGTTTTGATACTACAACCGCATATGACAAGATTTCGGGTAAAATACATCAACCCGTATTTTTCAGTTTTTCGCAATTTTTGTCGAAAATGGCTTGCACGCTTTTCTTTAAATTACTTATAATATTGTCATATGTAAATATCTATCACTTTTATTTGAAACATTTTCCCAGGAAGATTCGATATTTACGGGGATTCTGGAGGAACAATAGCGTTATGTTTTTCTCTAAAGTACGATTTCAGTACAATGAATGGTTCTATCACAGCTAGAATATTAATACATATTAGAAACACTGGTAGAATTCTAAATTTGAAGCAATTTTTGGAATTTTCTTGAAAAACGTTATAATAATTTTCTTTTTAACTTTTTCTTTTTTCCTTTTGTTTTAGATTTAAGGCGCGTCAACATCTATTGTCATTGGCGTCCGGAGCCTTCTCAGTGCAATGCCGGCCTCCGAACCCTGTGTTCTCTCGTTACAGACTACACTGTCCATCACCTGACAGTGGGCTGTATATGCTCCTAGGAAGAAAAAATCTAATGGCAACAAGCTGGACTCGCGAATCCGGATCCTCCGCGTGGAAGTCCAGTACGCTAACCACTTAGTCCCTTTTTTAACTTTTTTAACCTATGTATTGTAATCGTGTCAAATTTTCGATATTGAGATTTCCGTTTTGAGGTCTCTTGAGTCCAAAAAAGTGGTTTTTAGCAAATGGTCTGGGTGTGTGTGTGTCTGTGTATGTGAACAGCATAGCTCAAAAACGAAAAACCGTAGAAAGTTGAAACTTGATATTAGTTTAGGCATCATCATAGGATCTGAGGGGTGTTATCTGTCAAAATTCCTCAACCGGAAGTACCACTTTACTAGTTGACTTTTTTACGTTTATACGATTTTTTTAAAAACTGCTCCGACGATTTTCTTTAAACTTGGTGTATCAACTACACATACAAAGAGCTACAACTTTTATTCATTTAAGAAATTCATTTAAGGGCACTTTTGGAAGAGGGGTGGGGTTAGGTTCTCATCTTAATTGCTATTTCAGTTTATTGGACAATTCTTTCATCTAAATAATGTTAATTAGAATTAAATATGTTGTTGAAATTCCGAGTTTTTAAAAAAGTGCGATATCCGGAATTGCCTTGGTTTTAACATTTTATTAAATGATTTCTTCAGTTTTTCGTGATTTTCTCAAAAATGGCTCCGACGATTTTCTTGAAACTTCGTATATAAACTAAAAATGCAAAGATCTACATTATTTAAGACATTTCCTTGGAAAAATTCATTTAAGGGCGCTTTTAGGGGAGGGATACAGCTTCCTCTAAAGTGGTATCCTAGTTGATTATACAATTCTATAATCAAAACAAAATTAATTAGAAATAAATAGATGGCCAAAATTCCAAGTTTCAAGAAAATTAGTAAGCCGGAAGTGCGCTTTTACTAAACATCTTTTTCAGTTTTTGACGAATTTCGTTATATTTGGTACACAAACTATAACATTTGTCAATTATAATTTTGAGAACAGGAGTAAGAGAAAGTTGTGTGAGTGTTTCACACCAGATTTTTCAACTTCAACTGCATACACATAAACCTTATCACTCATAACATTTTTTGCGATAAACTGGATTTTAGACAGTCCTGCGGAATTTGTGGCGCTCAATTTCAAATTACATGGGACTGGTTCAATATATTGGCGCTCTTATTAGACTAAGCAAAATCAAGCGGTTCTACTACCTACCAGGGTAGGTAGTATACACCACCTCTATATTTTTGTTAGAAAAAAGGAATAAAATTTGAAATGTAAAGAAAATTTGTCATTTATAATATAGGTTACAGCTAGGAGAGATGATGCAAAATATAGGAGATATATTAAAGAGGTAATGCTTATAAAACATATGTCAACAACTATTATCTACAAAAAAATTGTTGTTTTTTCGAAATAAAGAAATTCCTATTTATTCCAGAAACAAATACAAGTACATCATACGTGGTCGTCTCTGCTACTATGGTGGGATAGAGACGCACCAGAGGCAGGAGAAATCAAGTACCTCTCCTCTGTGAAGGAAACATAGTTGATCGACATGAAACTTGGTAAACACTATGTCTAAGAGTCCAATTTTAACTATAACCTGGAAATCTTTTATTTCAATTACAATTAATATAGTATAAGTATAAAAATTCAGGTATTCACCAGATAGAGCTGATGCATTATAAATGTTCGTAGAACACAGAAAAAAACACAAAATAATTGAAGAATTTTGCAATTACATTCGCTTCTGATCTCGATACTCCTGGGCTAACTTGCATGACGCTACATAGTGGGAAACAAGAGAAGTAAAGACTGTGTCTTCTCTCCTAACCCCTCGTCATCACTCCTAGCTTTACCGTAATTATAATTTACAGGAGTAAGAAAGAGAAAGTCATGTGAATGTTTCGCACAGATTTCCTTTAAAACTGCAATGTTACAAAAGTTTAGTTGGACTAGTTGGGAAAAAAGGTAATTGTAAGTGAGTGTGAATTGTATAGCCCATACCCTATGTCTTAACCAACAAAGCTTAAAATTAAATTTATAACTGAAAACAGCCCATATCAAATCAAGTCTGTGAGAAAGAAAACAAATACAATTAAAATATATTTAAGTAATAATGGATCAACACAAATAATTTACTATTTAATTTATTCGACTGATATTGATCGTCACTCACGAAAAAGACGAACAGATATATAGAGAGAGAGTGACAGACAAACAAAAAAAATTACAAGTGGAGATTATAATTTAAAAAGGAGGTTTAATTTATTATTAATCTTAATTAGAAGATTCTTTTATTTTATTTTATTTAATGGATTATTATCGAGTGAATTCTAAACTATATACAACAGGTGTTTGTTTAAATTAAGTAATCAGATAAACGGAAGTTGTTTTTTTTCTTGTTTCTTTTTTTTAAAGAAATCAAGTGCATATTGCAACTGGTAGATTTCTCAACCTCCATACAATAAGGATACTCTAACAACAGTGTTCCCTTAAAATTTTGTCTGTAAGTCTGTGGGTGGGTACGAGTGGTCAATCAACACAATCTTCTTCTTTTCATTTTCTTAAGTTTCTGTTTTGTTTTTCTTTATGTTTATATATTTTTGTTTATATATCTGACTCGTATTAGCATTGTATTTACAATACCAACTCTTGCTTCAAAAATGTAAATTTTTATGAGCAATAAAACAATTGAATTTTTTTTTCTTTTGTTTTTCGTTATTTTCTCAAAAACGGTTCCAACGAATTTCTTTGAAAATTCCAGAAAATTACAAAATATCAAACACGTGATGTTTTATTTAGTTTTCTGCCAGTGCCGCTAATAAGAGTTTATTCAAAATTGTCAATTGAGAGAAAAATTAAAAATACTCCTTAGTAAGGAAAAAATACTACTGATCGTGTCAAATTTTCCAAATTGAGTTTTCACCGGAAATACGTTTTGACGACGTCCCCTGATATTGAAGAAAAAAAAAATATTTTTAGCAAATGGTCCGTGTGTGAGTGTGTGGTATTTATCTGTATTCGAACAATCTTAAAAAATGAAAAAAATCGGCAGGACCCTCATACTTGGTATATTCCGTTTGGATATCACCATTGGTAACTGACAAGAAAGGTTCCAAGCAAAAAATCCATCAACCAAAAGTGCGATTTTATTAAATCAATTTATTGCTAAAATATATTGTTTCCTCTGACTTAAACTCTTTAACATCGAAAGTTTATTAAAAATAAAAAACTTATACACTTATTTACAAACTTATTTATTTAAAAGATATTTTTCTGTTCGCAATTATTGTGTTTAAAATTAAAAATCATATTTCAAACTAAATCTAGACAATATCAATATTTACACTATTTTCACCGTTTTTTTTTTTTTTCTTTTTTTTTATATAATTTTTTTTTTTTATAATTTATTTAGCTGGGCTCGACGTTGGAAGAAGTAGGTGGATGTAACACCGAGATGGGTTTAAGAAGTCACCAGGCGCGCAAGGCCACAAGGATGCTCCATTCCACCTTATGGAACAAAACAATCTCTAAAGAAAATAAAAAGAAGATACTATTTTACTCCATCGTGGAAGGAATTCTCACCTATGTGGCCGAGACATGGACTACATTGCAACGGCAGTTTTCGAGGGTATCTGCAGTTGAAATTGATTTTTGGCGGCAATTTTTAAGGAAGACCAGAGCTAATCGTGGGAGAAATGAAGATGTACGGCGGGAAATGAACATAAAAATCCGAAAATATTTAGAGAAGAAGGCGGAGATGGGAAGAGGAGATGGAGGAGGAAATGGCGGCCAGGGGATTGCGCCAAGGAGACTGGTCGGACAAGAAATTGTGGAGAGAAATGACCTGACAGCAACCCAATAGAGGGAAACGCCGATGTAAAGTAAGTAAGTAAGAAGAGAATAATCGGAAAACCGAAAATGCCATTTTACAGAATAGTTTTTTGAGTTTTAAAAATTTTCTCGAAAATGGCTATGACGATTTCCTTCAAACTTGGAATGCTCCCTCCACAGACATAAACTTATCACTTTTATTCTAACAATTTTTGGGGAAAAAAGAAAATTTAGGTTTTTTTGTGGTCGGTCCTGTCAGTTACGATTTAAAATTTAAATTGCCACACACTCTGCCCACAGTCTCCATACAGGTATGTATCTATAATCCTTACCACCTTTTTTATGGCCAGCTCAATTAAACGTTTGTAAGATTGCAATTTTTAAAAAAAAAATTAATCATATTAATTGCAGTAAGAGAAAGTCATGTGAGAGTAATTTATTTTTATTACTTAAATTTACCCCTCAATTATATTTCAATTTATTTATTGATCCAAAATTCAGTAATTAACAGTCTCCAATCGAACAATGAGGAAAGAATATCTAATTAAAGTATGTAGAACCACAAGGAAGAATGGCTGAAACTGTTGAGAATGCGAGAAGACAGACAAGGACGGCTGGTGAAAGCTCTCACTAGTGGACAGTGAGCGAGTACCTTACCACCAATAAAACAACACAATACCTCCGACGACCATGATCCACAACACACTGATACTTCTCCCCCATACTCGCGTCTCCTCAATGTCTGCATATCAATAAACTAATTTCCACACTAATATTATTATTACATATTTATAGTTAACTTCTTAAGTGAAAGTTTTTTTTGTTTTTTGCACAAACATTTTACAATTCACATCTAATTTTCATAATTATGTTAAATAATCTTAAACATGTGGGCAAACTCACGAATGTTTATACTAAAAAAAAAAGAAAAGATATACAAAAAAAAAGAAAAGAACAAAATGTGTGTGTGTATGTGTATAATATGTATACCGATTTACTAACAAAACATCTAACTTCTAATCTCTAACTTCTTAGATCATATCTCTATATTGCTGGGTTTTGAGTAGTGTTAAAAAGAAATTTATATCAAGGAAGCGTAAGTTTTTTTATTTCCTTCTCTTACTGCCGTAATAGGAAGTATTACGCGTCGATCAAATTTTCGATAGCGTGTTTTCACCGAAAATATACATACTGAGTTTCCTTGAGTTAAAAAAAAGGTGTGTTCTTAAAGAGTGGTTTTAGAAATTAGTCTGTGTTAAAAAGATCTTGTACAAAATGTTCTGAACAAAATCGGCCAAACGGAATTATCACTTTACTAAATGGATTTACAGTTTTCTGAGATTTTCTCGAAAACGGCTCCATCGATTTTCTTTAAGCTTTGCATCTAGAACGCTGCAGATCTAGAACTTGTATTTTTTTTCGGCAAAATTCATATAGAGGGGTTTTGGGGAAGGGGAAGGGTTTTATGTTTTCCTTTTATGTGCCATTTCCGTTTATATGTAATATTTATTACAATCAATTGATGCCAAAATTCCGAGTTCGAAGAAAATCGGTTCACAGAAGTGTAAATTTACTGAATACATTTTTCATTTTCTACAACTTTCTCCATAAAAACACCAACACGGGTTTCATTAAACTTCCTAAACTTGGTATACTAACCATACATACTCTGTATGGTTACAAACTTGGTATACTAACCATACATCTCTGCATGGTTACAAACTTGGTAGACTAACTATACATGCTCGTATGATTAAAAACTTTATATATAACCATAGATACTCTGTATGGTTAAAAATTGTATACTAACCACAATACATACTCTGCATGGTTAAGATTAGATTCTAATGGGGGGATTGCCTCTTCAGCCTGCGCCACCGCGACACCCCATGGATCTATTGTGGCACCCCCTTTGTTGGAGGCCCTTCCCCGGTCCTGTCCTTTATCGGACTGTGGAGTTGGGGGGGGCTCCCGGGTGGTCAATTAGGGCACCTGCCATCAGAGCACCCTCTCGAGTCCTGCTTGCCTTAGTAGACTTAATAGGTCCGAGAGGGGGCCCCGGCTGAGGCTTGATGGCACCAGCTTCTCTTTTCCAAAGAGGCGGTACCTTAGCCATACCAGCCCCTCGCACTGACATACCACGTGCAGCGCCGTTTCCTCTTCTTCCTGACAAAACCTACACAGGCTATCCGTTGCCAGGCCCATGCGATGCATGTGCTTGTTAAGTCTACAATGAGAACGCCAACTGCTATCCTTATGGCCACCCGGCCTAATTGGAGTAATTCCGCAGTTAGCTTGGGCGAGTGGCTATGAATAAACGTTTTCGCCTGCCTCTGGCCTGGAGTTTTGACCCACCATTCCCTTGATCGGTCCTGCATCCATAACTTAATGGATGCACTCCTGAGGCATCTTGAGACGCCACAGAACGGCTCCGGCCCGATAAGTGCTCTGATTGAACCCTTCCGGGCCAGGCGGTCCGCCGCCTCATTGTCTCTATAACCCGAGTGCCCAGGTACCCAAACCAGGAAGACCTTATTATGGCTACTAATTTCCCTGAGTGCACCTAGGCAATCCCACACCAGCCTTGAGCTGATCTCCCACGAGTCAATTGCCCACAGAGCAGCCTGGCTATCCGAATAAATGACGACTCTGGAGTTATGCACTCCCCGTCTTCTAATTTCGGCGGCGCAGATGATAATCGCGACCAGCTCTGCCTAAAATACCGTGGATAGTCTTCCCAGGCTCATCGAGATATTGCATCTCGGATGGGCCCCGTACACGCCGGCTCCCACTCCTTCCTCCATCTTAGACCCGTCCGTGTACCACATAGAATCGCCTGTAATTGGCGGTCCGCCCTTCCATGCTCCTCTGTCTAATATTAAAACTTTGAAGGGTTTTTGGAAGTCGTATCTAGCAGTCATTATATCCGAGGGCAGACCCAAAATCGGGTCTGCTTTCAACTCCTCATATAAATCCTGACTGTATGGTTATAAACGTGGTAGACTAACCAAACTCTGTAACATACTTTACAATTCGCATCTAATTTTCATAATAATGTTAAATAATCTTAAACATGTGAATAAACTCACGAATGTTTATACTAAAAAAAAAAGAAAAGAAACAAAAAGTATACTTGAATATGTGTATACATACATACGTCTATACCGATTTACTTACAAAACATCTTACCTTCTTATCTCTAAACACTTAGATTATGTCTATATTGCTGGGTCTTAAGAATTGTTAAAAAGAAATTTATATCAAGGAAGCATAAGTTTTTTTATTTCACCTTCTCTTACTACCACAATAGGAAGTATTAGAATGGAGTGAAATTTTCGATAACGTGTTTTCACCGAAAATATACATTTTTAGTTCCCCCTTATTCAAAAAATGTGTACTCAGAACTACACACCTATTACTTTCAATAGTTTCCCATGTAAATTCATTTAAGGAGTTTTTAGGGAGGGGGAATTTCAATTGATTATTCAATTTATTAGTTAATTATAAATATAAATGTATTGATAAAATTTCGAATTTTACTTAACTGTTTCTTCATAATGACCTAACCAGTTTCATTACACTTGCCATACTAACTAATACATCAGAACCATATCACTTTTGTAGAAAACTCTTTTTCCTCGAAAATTGATTTTTGAAAAGTTCTGTGTGGGGGGACTGGATGGGAAAATTTATATGTTTGAACAAAGTGTTTAATTATAACCATGTCAACTGCAGTAAAAGAAAATCGTAGCAGTGCTTCATACCAGGGTTTTTTTTTTTAAATGGATTCTTTAAGTATAATTATCTGTGTTACGTGATGGAAGATAAATCATGACTGCAAATATATTTTATAAATCCTTGATGTCGAAACTGGATTGAGTTGTGGGCCGCCACTTTTCATTAGCGGACTAATAACGTGGGTCCCGTATACTCATGCACACTTCCATTATCCGAAAATCCCTGGGGTTAAGTAGCAGATGAAATAACTTTGTCTAAGGTTAAGGTCACATAAGCGCAGTTATAACGTCTACATAAAGCATGCGTTGAACGGACTTACTTTGCCGGAGATATACGGCGTTGTATTCTTTGCGGTTAATATTGTTATCCTCTCCAAGAAATTTATCTACAGGAAATAGAGAACAGAACATAAACCCAGCATGCTTAAGGCGAAAGCTGCCCACAAATATAAAGATCAACTAGAAAAAATAAATTAAAAAAAAAAATCTAATGTGAAAGACACATATGACCTTCGGTTGCTGTGTAATAGGATCCAAAGAGAGGATCCATGGCAGAGAAAGAGAGACAAAAATGACAGGACCACTCTCTCAGACTAGAATGGGAGAAACTGCATAAATACAGCGACGAGAGATAAATACACTGTAGAGTTCACTCAGCAGTCACTAAGTGTCATCAACCTTCACCTCTCACTACCATTCTATATATTTTAGTGTAAAGTCCAGGCGTCATATGTCACTTTTAACATTATACAGTGTTCACCCATATCTAGTTGTTCATTCAAACCAAACCATTTCTCACCTTCATCATACCCATTATATATGCTGCAATTCTGGCCAAATGTTTAACTGTTTATAATGGAATCTAAACTTTATAAAGCTACTTTTCTGAGTAAAGCATAACCCTTTCCCAAAAGCCCCCTTGCATGTACTTTCTTTGAAAAAGTTTCAACAAAAGTGATAGATCTCTTTATTTAGAGTTAGTGAAGTAATTTCAATGGAATACGTCCATGTTTTTATGCAGAAAATAGCAGAAACTAATTTTTTTTTTTTTTTTAAATTTGGCCTCATTAGCCCTAAACGTCCAGTTTTTTTAATGTAAAAAAAAAACAGGAGAAATAGTCACTAATTTGTTCTTAGCATTATAATTATTCTCCAAAATTCATACATTGTTTGCTTTTTATATTTTCCTTAAGGATTCCCAATTCGACCACTAAAGACTTTTTAAATTCATTGTTTTATTTTTTCAGAAGAACCAAATTTTGATCTGTAAAAAGTTTTAAAATGATTTTGCATATTTTCTTTATTTATTTTTTTTTACAAGAAGATGTATTGCGATCGTGTCTAATTTTTGAAATTGAGTTATCGCCGGAAACCATTTAGAGTTATCGGAAATAGGCCATTTGAGTAAAAAAAAGAAAGTTTGTGGCGTTTATATATATATATAATACATGCTTGAATGTGTCTATGAATAAAATATCTGAAAAAGACAGAATTACAGGAAATTCAAACTCGATATTGCACTTAGGTACCACAGGGGATACGACTCAATGTTATCGGACCAAATCTATCATCCAGAAATGTGACTTTCTGGTTTTTTTTTCTTCAGAATTCAGCAATTTTCTCCCGGAAATATTACAACAAAATTTTTTCCAAACTTTGGATACTAACTAAACACAAAAGGTTCAATCACTTTTATTTGAAATATTTTTCTGGGAAAAGTTGATTTTGGGGGGAGGGGTTCTGGGGAAGCGTTGACTTCAGCTTTCCCTCTAAAGAGCTGTTTCGAAACAATATGTACTACTATATGCGCCCAATATAATGCAGAAGGATAATAAAATGTTTTGAAGTAAATCAAGAATTTGCACACACACAAAAAAATGCTGTTACTGTGCAGGCGAGTCGTGAAGATTTCAGCATACGTATTATTGATTGGGAGAAGGCTAAGATCCCTAAAGAATTAATCAGCCCATTATGGGGTACTGTATGGTAACTTTGCGTGTATGTTTGTGCGTTGAATGTAGTCACTAACACTAGTAAGCCATGTTTTAGTTAGCTGCACATGTTCTCTATATTTACCACTACCTTTGTAATGTATGCTTGGTAGTGAGGAATCAATGTTCAAATTGTTTGGCTGTAATACCCGCAGGGGATGTTTAAAATCACTGAGAAGATGATTGATTCCTATAAAACCACAGTACGAATATATCGGCAGAGCCTGGAGGAAAGACAATTCTACGGAATATAGGGGTGACAATTTCAACATGTTGTCCGCCCACTTTTGTCTTGGAAAGTATAGGATTAATTTTTTGGAATGTAATCATTATTTTTTATTTTTTTTTTTAATGTACAGAAACAAGAGATTTCGAAACCAACTTCGTAATTTCAAACTAAACCACTTTTTTTTTTTTAACGAATTCTTTAAAGTAGATATTTTTTTTTTCTTGAAAAATAATTATTGAATGAGAAAAATCCGATGAATATTTCCGGAGTTATTCAATTTTGAATTCAGAGAAATTAAAAGATATTATCTTGAGTGAAAATGGCATGGGCATCTTCGTAGAATGCCTTCACAAAAATGGCCTGAAAGAATTCTAAAGTGGATTCCTCCTGGTTTGAGAAGACGGAGCAGCTGAGTACGTAGTTGGGAGGACGATATACAGGAAGAAATAGCTGGAAGAGGCCTCCAGAGAAAGATTGGAATGATAGGAAGCTTTGGAGAGACATGACTTGAGGCGAACCCGAAAGGGAGAAGCGCCGTGAAAATAATAGTAAGTAAGAATTTTTATAATAATTCAAATCAATTTTTAAAAAACGCAAAATATGTTTTCTATTTATTGTAAGCAATAAATATTTTAGAGGGAATTTTATTTTTTATAAGAAAACCCAATGAGATTTATTCCATACTTATAAGTGAACAGGTTGTTGTTAAGATGCATCTTTATCAAGAAAGAATGAGCGGGGGGAACTCCAGCATCAAAGTGGGAATTCCGGTTTCCAGTCGAAAATTAAGAATATTCGTTAAAATAAATTTTTGTTGTGGTAAATTTGAAATAACATAAATAACAATCAATAAAAAAAGCTTACTATAATAAAAATAAATAAAAAAAAAAACAAAACAAAATCCCTTTTAAAGCATACGTTATGTTAGCACTAAACAAAGTATCCCTTGTTATCTAAACTATTTCCTTTCTTTACTGCCTTTTTTTTCCCAGTTTAATATTATTATTTTTTTAAATATACTATTTTATAAAATATATATATAAGAAGTGTGGTGGTATAAAGCCTAGCTCTCTTTGTGGACATAGTATTTACAAAGGTTGATGCACCTCGACTAGTTTCATCTCTAGGACCAGCTGAAAGGAGTAGCCCGAGACACGTGTATGTTCTAGTTCAGAGTGCGCATGCGCCCAACATCATAGAGCCCACTCCTTTATAACTTCTATTCAAAACATTTTTTTATTTTTTTATTTTTTATTTTTTTTTGTTAAATATTTAAAAATATCCAAACTTAAAAATAGTTTAAATTTTCATTTTTATTTTTAAACAATATATAATTACTGTTTAAAATTTTGTTATGATTGATTATAATGTAATAAACAGATGCTGAAGTTGTCTCTTTTTCAAATCTGAATAAAATTCAAAATGTCTTATTTATAATTTACATTTGTCATAGAAAAAGTAAATTAAAATTTCAATTATAAAGAATTTATAATAAGTTGTAGAAATATGAAAAATTACGCTTGAATTTTCAAATAGAACAAAAAATAGTTAGAGTTTTGTTTCTTTAGCTACTAACCATCCATGATGAATTCCAGTCCTAAGTCTCAAGTAAATCTAATTCATGTACACTTCTAAGAGGAATAACCAAGATACTTAATATTGATCCTATAAAAAAAATAAGGAAAACTGAGCTGTAATGATAATATGAAGCATTGTTTAGAAGAGAAGATAGTGCCGCTTATCTAATTATTATAATTATTTCTTTATAAACTCTAAAAGATCTTCTAGAAGATTTATGATGAGATGCTCTTTTTTTTCCTAGAAATTCTTTTAGCCCAGAACATATAGTTACCATTTTTTGACAGTTTTTTGACTAGCGAATAGGGATATATATGTGTGTGTGTGTGTGTGTGTGTGTACATGAGTGTGTGTGTGTATGAATGTGAACAGCATAACTCAAAAGTAAAAAGATCACAGGAAACTTAAACTTGATATTTCGCTTAGTAATACTTCAGGAATCGTTACTAAGATTTAGATCAAAATCATTAATTGCATTTTTAGATTTTGCATTTTTTCTAGAAAAAGGCTAATTTTCCGATTTCCTTCAAATTTTGGATACTATGCTAGACAGATATTTAACTCTAAACTTTTTATATGAAAACATTTTTTCATGGCAATAGCAGGGAAGGGGAATAGCTAAGTGGTTAGCGTACTGGACTCCCACGCGGAGGATCCGGGGTCGAGTCCAGCTTTACTACCCTTAGATTTTTTCTTCCTAGGAGCTCAATGTCCGATGATGGACAGTGTTGTCTGTAACGAGAGAACACTGTCCGGAGGCCGGCAGTGCACTGAGAAGGCTCCGGGCGCCAATGACCATAGATGTTGGAGCGCCTTAAATTTAAAAAAAATTCATAGAAAAATTTATTTTAGTGGCTAACATAGACAGTCACGGCGTGACTGAACATAGAATTACCTTTAAAGTATGGGGAGGGGGTCAAACTAAATGTGACGCCCGGATGACACCCCTCTAGGTGTATTTCTGTGGTCTTAAGATAATATTTCGAAGTAAGAAACAGCACAATACTATTACTAAAGCTGTTTTTTTTTTTATTGGAAAAAACAAAGCGGTGAGGCATTGCAAACCTTTATGGCTCGTTTCCTGTTCCAAAATGGAACTTTCTCAGAGCACTACCACCCTCCGAGCAATCATTTCTCGTTACAGATAACACTGCCATTCACCAAGGAACTGTGAACGACAAAACTGTAAACTGTAGAAAAACAAAAAAAAATCTAAGGGCACTAATGTCCTGGACTCAAACTGGGCACTTTCGCATGCAAGCACAACCCTACCTACCATTGAGTTAATTCCCTGTAATGCTAACTTACTAATATTCAGTATAACGAAAAAATACAATTCTCAAATAATTTGAAAATTATTGAATTTCAGAAATGATGCTTTAAATTAACCATTTACAATAAATATCCATTATTAAAAATTTGCAGAGATACGACATCTCCATATATCACAATATTTGATTGGTTAAATGTATGGAAATAAAGGTATTTTTAGTTTATAATCCTAGCTTCGCTATCTTAGATACGAACCCATATCGTCTATAGGTTACACACTTGTACTTCTATCTAGATTCTAAAAATGAATAATCACTCAGTCGGCTTTATCCACTATATACATAAGGGGGAGAGTGTCATTGATGGGTGTAAAATGTTGATTAAAAATCCAGACAATAGTCATGTTTTTTGTTTTCTTGCATAGGCTATTTTGGATATTTATTGGGTTGGTTGGAATAATAATGCCTCTATTGCATAAATCAAAATGAAAGTAAATCAAAATGTAAAGTTAATTTTTTTTTTTGTGAATTAATTTTCTATAAAAATTTTCTGACTAATAAAAAGTAATAATTGCCAAAAATGTGGTTGTCCTAAAGAATAGTAAGAAAAAAAAAATCGAATGTAATAATCGATATATTTAGACAGAATGAAGAGAGAGCACGAGAAAAAAGAAAAGCATTTGGAAAAGTGACAAACTTTTTTTTTCATTTTTTTTTTAAACGAAGTAGGGAATTAAAAGAACTTATATTTAAACTTAGCAATAAAAGTAGCATCTATCTATCAATATACTGCTTTCGTTTTAATACAAAAAATAACTGGACCAAAAACTAAAAAAATAAAAATGTTATAATCGGAGATGATATCAATAATAATAACAATAACAATAATAAAACAAAACAAAATAAAAAAAAAGATAGAATATAGTAGGAGTAATATGACATTGTGAGAAATTAGTGGGTGACCTCTGAAATGTGGCCAACAGAAAAAAAATTACAGCTGATTTTCAGACACGTGCAAAAAGAGTTTATTGGCAAATAGCCCTTAGTATTAATTTTTAGAATGGGACTGTTGCCAGACTTTGAGGCGCTCTCTCTCTACAGTAATAGCCTATGTCAACTTTGGTGAGTGTGTGTGTGAGAGTGGTCCAGCCAACAGGTAAACATAACACATACATAATAATAATAATAATAATAATAATAATAATAATAATAATAATAATAATAACAATAACCCTATTATTACTAGGGAGGACCCGGGTTCGAGTCCAGTTGTGCTACCCTTAGATTTTTTTTTCCTAGGAGCTTCTACAGCTCACTCGGTGTTGGACAGTGTTGTCTGTAACGAGAGAACACTGTCCAGAGGCCGGCAGTGCACTGAGAAGGTTCCGGGCGTCTGAATGAGAATCTGGTTGAAAGTAATAACATGAGAGGAGTAATTGGTTTCTTAAAGGCATTGGGGTGTTTAGAAACATATAGTAGTATCATTTTTAATAGTTGTATATAGTAACAGTATAGAGGTATATAGTAACGCAGGAATGAATGGATTTGTATGAAAGTAATTTATTTGCGTGAACGAGGATTGAGTGATGTAGGTTTATGTAGGTTAGACGTATATAGTTACAACAGAATGAATGCATTTGTATGAAAGTAATTTATTTGCGTGAACGAGGATTGAGTGATGTAGGTTTATGTAGGTTAGATAGGCCGGGATTGTAGGAATATCGAGTACTACAATCCCACTAGATGGTAAGTGATAGAATAAGATTTATAATTAGATTTAGATATAGGTATGAAAGATATGTGTGAATGAGTGTAGGGGGGTCAATACCGGCCAGGGGTGGCAATTTTTGGTCGTGTAGGAAGCCTTTCCTGCACTATTTTAACTCGGGAGCCACTGACTCTTGGAGGGGTGGGTCTGAGCCGGGATTGGCAACCCCGGCACCTGTATGAATGTGAGAGTGATTGCTGTGTAAATATTGTACAGAATTTTAGCTGAGCATTAAAGGGGCGAGAGGGGGAGTAAACCACCTGTATAAGTAGATTACTTATATATATCACAATGGTATATTTGTAGGAAAAAGTATTTATTGGTGACGTAATAGTTGTGATGGATTTAGTAAGAGTGTATTAGACATCATTGTTCATAGCGCGTTGTAAATAACTGAACATCGAAATGGACATGGACAGAGTGATATGGAAGATAAAGTGTATGGCTAAAGACCAGAGCAGTCGATGCCATTATTTAAAAAAAAAAAAAAAAAAAAAAAAAAAAAAAGTTTATTAAACTTACAAAAAATACAGAATAAGAAAAACAGTTTCATATTTCCCAGCTACGAAAACGATCATCTATAACCTGAAGATACTCATAATATCTAGACCCTGGTTAACAACCAACCCTATTCTGGAATCGATCCTTTTTAAGAATATATATATATATATATATTTTCTTTTTTGCCACGACACCACCCATACAACTTTTCATTGTACAAGATGTTTCAGGCATAAAGAGCATGAATCAAACATGAATTTCTTGTTTCAGCTTGCCACTGCCATAGTAATGCAAAACTCTAAGAAATCCTGAGTCTTTGGTTTTAGTATAAACCGAAAAGAAAGAATTAATCTGAAGAATAACTTCTTCAGATTAGTTATTTGAAATTTTAAAACAAATACTATAAAAAAAAAAAAAAAGCGTAGACAATATGGGAGAAATCAGCGGCCTTGGTCTTTCATACGAAAGACTCAGATTTTTCTAGCAAAGTGTCCGGCATACACCGGAAATGTATGTACAGTGTATTTTACACTCAGAAGTTCGAAAAATAAACTTTATGTCTTGGACTTATTTTCACTTCTTTTTTTTTTTTTATATTTTTCCTGTCTGCCTAAAAAATTTTTGTTTTTCAAGCCGATTAATTTTTACAAAACTTGCGTTAAAACTCTACTTTGAAATTTTCTCCAAATCTGAAATTTTTACTATATGTTTAGTTGGACAAGAATAATACACACAAATGAAGAAGGTAGGGGAGCCGTACTTTACATACATTACTTCTTAGGACATAGAAGTCCTGAATCTGTCTGCAAGGATTTAGTCTACCAAACAGCGCTCTTCTATGGAGCTTCCAATAATACTGATTATCAAGTAGAGACAAATCTAACAGTTCCCATAGAATTCCAACTATAAAGAAAACCTTTAGAACTGTTTTTGAGAAAATAGTGAAAATCCTGTTCATAATTCCGTGAAGTAAAACAGCAATTCCGATATGGATTTTCTTGTAATTTGAATTGCCTACGAAGACATTTAAATAAACTAAATTTAATACTATATAAATGGTCAGTATAGTGAAATGGCACTTTGGAGGAAATTTGCCATTGTTCCCCCCCCAGACCCCCTCAAAAATGATCGAATTTTTTCCTGGAAAAATGATTCTAACAAAAGATGTAGGTCTTGGTGGAAATAATTAGAAAAAAAATCTGGTATGAAACACTCACACAACTTTCTCTTACTCCTGTTCTCAAAATTATAATTGACAAATTTTATAGTTTGTGTATCAAATTTAACGAAATTCATCGAAAATTGAAAAAACTGTTCAGTAAAAGCGCGCACTTCCGGTTTACTAAGTTTCTTGAAACTCGGAATTTTGGCCATCTATTTATTTCTAATTAATTCTGTTTGGATAATAGAATTGTATAATCAACTATGATAGCACTTTAGAGAAAAACATAACCCCACCCCTTCCCTAAAAGTACCCTTAAATGCATTTTCTCGGAGAAATGTTTCAAATAAAAGTTGTAGCTCTTTGTATGTATGGTTGATGTTCCAAGTTTAAAGAAAATCGTCGGAACCATTTTTGAGAAAATTGCAAAAAAGTAAAAAAATCCAACTAGTAAAGTGGTACTTCCGGTTGAGGAATTTTGACAGATAACGTAAATTACATTTCGGAATCTCAAAGTATGTATTTCCGGTGTAAACTCAAACAATACTGGCCTCTTACAGCAGGTGGTGAAAGAAAAAAACTGCATTCGAATAAAAATTAATTAAAAAAAAGAAATAAATAATGCATTTGAACATCTTCTTTCTCGGCTTCTTTCAAATTAATTTGTGAACAGAAGAGATTTGTGAACTGTATTCGATTCTAAATTGTCAACATTTTAACACAAGAATGACCACAATATAAATCAATGTTATTGTGACACTGGATATTAAATTTATTTTCTCTATAAGTTTTGTTTCATTTTATTGTTTGCGAAAGTAGAACGATATTTAATTACCTTTAAAAAAAAAAAAAAAATGTTTTTCGGATACTTGGTCTTGATAAATGTCATATTTTCTCCAGTACTAGATTTAACTGGATTTAAATATACAATATTCTAAAACGTAATTTAATAAATGAAATTTTGAACTGATTAATATTAAAACCGAATGAAATATCCAATCTCCCGTAAGGGCCAATGAATATTTCAGATTGTAATCTGAGAGACAGCTTCCTAAAAGGTTTGCGCGATTAAAAGGGGCTGCTCTTTGTGTATTTTATTCTTAAATCTCTTAATCCCTTCAAAGACCCAATGACCATCTTTGTCACTCTCTTTTGGCTGTTTGCCCCTTCAAGCAATATGATGTTACTTGCTATAGAGCTTAAACCAGTTCCCCTATCTTTGGACAGATCAATTCTCTTAGCTAATTTTTTTACATCTTTTGGTTATGTAGACTCTTTAAGCCCTTCTAATTCTTTTAAGCTATTCGGGTTGCAATGCATGCCCAAAGTCATCTCATTCAATGCATTTCCAGAATTTTTTCCAATGGTCTTGTAAGTGACACAAATAATAGATATTCCATATTTTTGATCCAGATGTCTCAGAGTCTCGACCTTATGGAAATGCTAAATCTTCAGTTTTGAAGTTGATTAAATTTGTTAGTTAGTGTTAGAGAAGTAATTATTTGTTTAAGTTTCTTTTGGCAAAAATTATCATCAAAATTAAACTCCTCAACGCCGACTGCACAATTATTATTATAGCGGCCTGTGTTAAAAAGACAAAAAAGACGCGGTTATCAATTATAATGTTTCTGATATTCTCAAATCACGTCCACTTCATAACTATAGCTTCCATTGAATCTCCACCGTAAGTGAATTGATCTGAGTCTACCAAATCAATTGCAATAAAAAGGAGAACGTTATCCATTAGGCAAAACAGAACTTATCACTGCCTATCACTGTCAAAAATAATTACTTACAAAAACCCTTCATGAAAAATAATAAGAAATTTTAATCATTTATCTTATATTACATAATATATATAATATTATGCAGATTTAATGGATAACTTGCCAATTTCCTTCGAAAGTTACATTAGTTACCCAGAACAATATATACAAGTCAAACAACTTTAAAAACTGCATTATTTCTTTTTTTTTCGATAAGAGCTACTTAAATGGTTCACCGCTTGATAGCACTTCTAATCAATTTCCAACAAAACTTGAAATGCAGTTTAGAGGTCAACTTAACTTCAAAAATCAATGTTTTCTGAAAAGTGTTTCAAATAAAGGTTTATTGAATTCCAAATTTTTTAAAAAAATTTGTTGCAGTTTTTTGCAAAAATCACGAAGAAACATTTCCTTTATCCTAAATGTGTGAAGTGGCACAGCTAAATTTCTCTCAGAAACCAATACAGTTAAGTCAGCAGTTTCTGGGTTAACCGATTTTCTTCGGTTCTAAAAACTTGAAATTTTAACAACGATATATGAGAATAGTGAGCGTTCGAGAATAGTGAAAAGTTCCCTGTGGTGTTGCAGTGTTCCTACCTACCTATTTTCCAATAATATAATGTAAAATTGTCATTTTTTAAAGTTTAACATTTCTTATTTTCAGTCTCAACCTTATCAACGTTCACTCCTCTCCTACACTAAAAAGAGCTCCTGAAGAAGGGCACTAATGGAACCCGAAATGTAGAGCAACAAAGAATTCTTTTTCTACATAAACTCCTTTGGCTACTGCCGTACAAACATCTCAATATAAGTTTTTTATTTATTTTTTTATTTTTTTAAAAAGACCGAATCTCACTATCCTTATCCAACATTTAAGTACGGTCGAGAAGAAATTTTCATTTTAACAACGTATTTAATGGATTTTTATAAATGTTAATAATAGGTGGTATTGGACTGTATATTACAATGTAATATGGCACTTTTTAAGGAAAGCTTCTTAATATGAAAACTGAATTTTTCTCGTATAAATGTTTACAAATAAAAATGACAGACCTTAATGAATATAATTAGTTTGCGAAGTTTAATGGCAATTCTTGGAGACGTTTTCAAAAAATAAAAAAAAAATTGAAAAAGTGTAGTGGGTGTTCTGGTCCTAAATTTGCCCTCGAAAATTTTATAGGATAGGACCATACTTCCTTCTAGCAGTAAGAGAAACTTCTGGATTGCGATCTTTTTATCTGCATTTTTATAATAATTATATATCAGCGTATATTATTATTAACACAAACAAGTCAATAAAATTGCCAATAGCAAATAAAATACTAATAATAAAGTAATATATAAATGAATAAAATAAATGGATATATATTTTCAAAATATTAACAAGATTACCTACAGTATATGGTTTTAGCGACAGAGTGTGTTTATGTGTAGCAGTGTCCTCTCTGTCACTCCCACCCAAATGAAGTAGCCCAACTAAATACTACCCCCCCTTTTAGATGGGAATTTAGCTGGAAACTTATGGGGACTTGTCATACAGGCTGTATAGATAATGTCATGCTAAAAAGTATCACCTAGATTTGAAAGTAAATATTAACATAAAAAAGAGATATGGGATGTAAAATGTACGATCAAACTGATCGGTAAAGGTTATAAATAAAATAAAGTAAGTAGTAAAGGTTATAAACTAAATATAATAATAATAATCACCATATATTCTCGTGATTAACAACACTTCACCAGTGTATAGTGTGTACGTCCATGTTGGGCGTATATATATAGATGTCTGATAGTGTAATTACTATATAACCAGTCAATAAACATATTTGCTGGAAACTATATACATGATAACAACTCCTATATACATGTATATATATATATGATCGTGATATATTCATAATATGACAAATTTACAGATGTTGATTACTACTATGTATCTATCTACTTACAGGAGATAGACAAATTTTTTTTTTTTTGCCATTTTGCACTAGTACTAGTTTCTACTTGTTGCGTTCTTTAGTCATTTCCAGAATGGAAAATAAAACAAATGGCTTTTATGTCTACGACGCATTCAGAAGACTTATTCTTAATGCAATATTCATAATTATAATTAACAAATTTTCTTCCAATTTGGCATTTTTACTGAAAATCCAGTTCTAGATTATATGGGCGAGAGAATCTAACCTAATTTTTTTTTTTTTTCTTTTAGCAATGAACCTTGCTGCTCTGGAAATGCATAATTATCACCCCTTATTCACCAAATAATCATTTGAACATTTTATAATCTTTCAATTTCTTGCTGACATTAGTAACCTCATTACTCACGCACACATTTTCCTAATCTATAACAAAACGACACTTCTGTGAGTAAGAAAACCTCCCCTCGAGGTTTTTGTGGAAAAACAATTTCCTCGGAAAAAAACTTCAAACAAAAGTGATAATTCTACATATATTTTTAGTGAATACACCAAGTTTAATGAAACCCGTTGGTTCTGTTATCGACCAAAAATCGCAGAAAACTGAAACGGTGAGATCAACTTTAGATGGGTCAAAAACTCAAAATGTTGGCAACACATTTAATTCTTATTTATTTAATATTACATATGTGCCAGAACAATATAATATACTGAAATGGCATTTTTAGAAGAAAACCCTAAACCAATCACACTGCAAAAAAAAAACACCATAAAATGAATTTTCGCAGAAAAATAAAAATCTTTAGAGATATTTTTGAGAAAATTAAAACCTGAAATATCCACTCAGAATGTAATATTTACTGAAATGTGACCAGAACTTTAAATGTCAGATATACAGACAGACAGTGATACACAAAACATGCATATATAACACACCAACCTAGAGAGACGGCCAATTTCTAAAAATCACTCTTTTTTCGTTCTCTGCAGGCCTAAAATAGTTATGAAAACCTCAGATTAGACCCAAACCCACACGTACACTCTTTTCATGCCAATCTGTTCCCGGAGATCTTGCTCTTGACGGCCCCTTCTGGATCAACATTCACGTTATCTTGACGTTATTCTTGCTCTTGACGGCCCCTTCTGGGACAACATTCACGTTAATCACGACAATTTATACCTCATACTTCATCGTATTTGCTTGTTGTAAACATGTAGTATCTGTTGTACAATTGTTTATTTTCTAATGAAACGTATGTATTTCCGATGAAAACTCAACTTCGGAAATCTCTTTATCGGACCAGATGTAACTTGGAAGTTTTAAATATTGATATTTTGGAGAAAAATTCTGTGGTTTCCACCAAAGAAAATGTTAAGTAAATAGGATTATTATTAAGTACTTGTTGACATTTGGTCTACAGAGCTAGAAAGCATCAGAGATATTTTCCATGATAGCGTGCTTCATTTTGTGGTCATCACCCGGTTTCCTGGATCATCGCCTGGATGTCATCTGGAGAGGAAAATCAGTTTATACACTCTTACACACTTCCGAGTTTTTAAACTGATTTTGCTCTGTGCAAGTCTCTGTTATCGCACTACTTTATCGAAACATCCTAATGATGGGCGAACGCCCTGAAACTGGTCAATGACCACAAAATGGAGCAAACTATCATGGAACATATCTTGGATGATTATAAAGTAACTTATATCCTTTTCTCTGAAAAGCCCAGAATTAAAGGATAAAGGAACAAAAATTTTTTAGTAAAATTGAATTTTAAGCCGATTTGAACATATCTTTGTACAGCCTATAGACGCACCTTCGCTGAAGACACAGCTATCCTATCCTCTTTCGATTCTGTCCTCACTATTCGTAATTCGCAAGCCCACCTTCACACAATAGAATTAAAATAAGCCCTACTAAACCCAAATACATTATTTTCACTCTCAACCCTCTCTGTCTACATATACAACACTCCTATATCGCCTGCAGATCATTTGAGATATCCTAGATTATGAGGACAAAAGACTTACGTGGAATCCTCATATTCGACTGAAAAGAAAGAAAAACTCAACACAAGACCCCAATTACTTGACAAACGTTCAAAAATAACTTTAAAGAATTAAGTTCCTCCTTATGCTGAATTGCACTATAGGACTAAAATTCTACTTTCGATGCCAAAAAAATCCAACCTAAACCGCATACAAAACCTGCAGTCAAAAATCCTTCGTTTTATAACTAACGTTCCCTTCTATGTTTCAAACCTTACTCTTCAAACTGATCTCACAAGTTTCATTCGTAGCCGAACTCGCTAAATTCCGTTATAGTAACTTTTATGAAAACCTCAGAATACACCCAAACCCACTCGTACAACTCTTTTTTCAAGCCGATCTGTTCCCGGAGATCTTGCTTTTGACGGCTAAGGCGCCAATGACCACGAGATCACTTGATGAATGAATGTTGGCCCCCTTCTGGGTCAACATTCACGTTAATCACGACAATTTATACCTCATATTTCATCGTATTTGCTTGTTGTAAACATATAATATCTGTTGTACAATTGTTTATTTTCTAATGAAACGATATAAAAGAGAAAGGAAAAAAAAGAAGCCGATTTGATTCGATATTTTTTGTTACTGAACGAGTAATGAGAGTTACTTTTAAGTATCAATTAATTCGCCTGAACAAACTACAGAGTAGAAAAGTAAGACATGAATTTCTTTTAATACCATATCATTGCCAGCCAGCGAGCATGCTAAATATCACACATAGTTCTTTTCGAAATACAATTCTAAGTGAAAATAATCATTAAGATAGATGGATATTATGGATGCAATTCATAACTGACCTCCCATCACTGACGGTGTTTTTCAATGAATGAATAAAAGACATGATGCATGACGAGCTCTTGTGTTTTATTTGATATAAAACTAAATTAATTAAATCAATTAAATCGGTCACAACATGTAACCGACAGATTTTGATGAATCTGTACTAAATGGCGTATTAAAGGAAAGCACAGCCTACTTCCTAAACCACGGTAAAATCATTTTCTTCTATTGAAAAATATTTCAAATGGGTGTCTGTGTTTTATTATTGTAAAGAAAATAGTTTCAAAACATTCTCGATGCAAAAAGGATAGATGTCGAGACAGATTTGGACGTAAAGTGATACTCAAACGAAACATCAAGAATGAACCTGCTGCGTCGGTATCGACAAGTTTTTTTTTTAAATCCCAGGCCAGTGTCGAGCATACCGCTCATTTTCTTTCTGACAGCCCAATAAAGTAGGGATCTGCGTTTCGAAGATGTGGCATCGCAGATCGGCAAAGAGCTTTCAGACCTGTATATGGTGTGAGTGCATTATTTCAACAGAGCCGCAAAGTGGGTAAAGCGGGGTTGGCTTAACTCTTATATTGTGCAGATGGTTTTGCAAATAGTAGTGGCTAGTAGCATAATCGAAAATTGGCCGCAAAATCCCTGCGGGTAGATCAGAAGGGGTCTTGTTTTTCAGCAGACTCCTTCCCCCAGTGCATGTTTGAAGCATTTTGTATCTGCTGGTCAGCAACTATTCCGAAACATATAACTTAAAATACAAAATTTTCTTTATACTTTTTTCGGAACTCCAAAAATGTTTTTTTGAAGACAGTTCAGTTTACAAAATCTGACTGCTCACAATATTTCCTCTTACGTAGTAGGATGGATAAATGTGAATGGTTCCCGTTGATAATATTGTTTCTTAATTAAATTACACCTTTTCTAAAAGTAGTAAAAAGAAATGTTTCCACAGATTTTCCCTGGGAATCCATCTTTGGAGAATACTAGTGAATTAACTTTGCGAAAATTACGTTCGACTTTCTAAAATAAGAGATGAGCTCCTGCAATTGAATTTTATTCTTTTTATCGAGGCAGAAAATCTGCTGTGTTCCGTGTGTAATTCTCAGGTACTGTTCATATAATGGCGGAATTTCCGAAGGGGTATCTGTTGCATGCAGTTACTTGGGGAGTAGCGACCATAGCTCAGTACTCCATATACTTCATCAGAACAAGTACACAATAAACTTAAACTACATATACTCTACACCTTATAGACAAGGACAAATTTTTTTTTTTTTTTTTATACAGCTCTACAGCCCTTGTAGGGCCCTGGCTTCCTTAGTAATTTTCCTCCAGTCTTCTCTCTCTAGACAAGGACAAATACAGTACACAAACTAGGGTCTCTGTTCCTAGTTAACCGGCGAAAGCCAAGGGAGAACGAAGGGATTAACTCAGTGTAGCGCGCTGGACTAGCAAGGCGGAGGTCCCGGGTTCGAATCCTGCGTGCTGCCCTTAGATTTTTTTCTTCCTACGAGCCTCTACAACTCATTATCCGGTGATGAGCAGTGTTGTCTGTAGCTAGAGAACGCTCACAATATTTCCTCTTACGTTCCGGAGAAGGTTCCGGTGAGCACAACAGATCCCGCAATAATCCCCTACAACAATCTACATCTAATGGCGAATTGTACACTGTTATATGGAATTAGTTTTGTTGTAACTTGATAGACCAATTGTGACTTCTATTATAACTTGATGCGATTTATTGAATTCTCGTAATTGCAAAGTAATCTAATGTTTTCGCACTGTTTGGAAGCATCTCCAATATCTAATTGAGCAGTTTCATTTCTAGTTTAATCAATGCATGTTTAGTTTAATTTTTTGTTACTTACATATGTATTATTATCATTAATTAAACTTCATATTTCATATTTACTATTCAGTTTATTTTATTTTTTTATAATTTTTTTTTTTAACAGCTCATTACTAAACTTTTCTCTTAATTAAATTTGTACAATTGTGAATTTCTTTTTTATTTACGTCGACCTCCAGTAGACGGATTACATTGTGACGGATGGTGTACAGTACTTGCACTTATTTCGGGAATAAAGTACTATTATTATTATTATTATTATTATTATTATTATTGTTACCTCTATGGTAACTAATTACAAAAAAAAAATCTGGTGTGAAACAAATCACACAACTTTCTCTTAATGCCGTTTACAAAATGAATTACAATTAATAAATTATCTTCAAAACTTAAAATGTTCACTAATTGTTTTCTTGTATTTAATTTAATAATCAAAGAGATGATGATCTAAACATACTAAAATGATCGACTTTTTCGAGGAATGCATCATAACCTCTCCCACCCGCCAAAATTTCTCCATAAAAATATTCAAACAAAAATGTGTAGCAAAATATTCCAACAAAAATGTTTAACAAATTTAATGAAATCCAACGGTGTTTTCATGGATGAAATCGCAAAATATGAAAAGTAGGCTGCTCAGTAAAAAACCTAATTTCTAATTAACACTATTTGATAGAATTAGAAATTTATAATAAACTAAAACAGCACTTTAGAGAAAACTTATCCCCCCCCCCCCAACACCAAGGCCATTTAAGAATTTCCCTAGGAAAATGTTTCAAATTCAAGTTGTACGCTTTTTATTTGCTAAGTTTAAAGAAAGACGTTATTTTGAGAAAAATCGCTAAAAGTTGAAAAATATATTCAATATTTAGCCATATTTCCGGCCAATGATTTCCGGTTTGACGATAACTTCCTGTCGAATGATAATCAAACGGAATGTCAAGTATACCCATACACATACACTTTTTTAAAATCCACTTTTTCTAGCTCAGAGAGCCTCAAAACGTGTATTTCCAATGAAAACTCGATATTTTGACACTATTCTTCAATCGTTTCTCTAACATCCGCAGGAGAATGTAATTATACAGAATAATTCCCCCCTCTCACTCTATCACACACATTACGCGCGTGTGTATGCGTACGTACGTTTGTGAGTGACGCATGTCCCAATTTAGGTTTCTTTCTATGGAATGCGGCAAAAAGGGTTTCTATCAAAATTCGATACCCGAAAAAAGGCTTCCCAATTCAATACCCGAAAAAAAAGAAGGATTTTTTTTCTTTTTTTGAAGATGGCTTCTAAAATTTTCTTTCAACTAAATGTCGTACAATTTAAATTCACTACTTTTATTTGAAACATTTTTTGGGGAAAATTATCTGGTCGTATAGTGTGAAACATGGAACGTTAAGATTTTCTTAAAACTGTCATCCGAATTCCCCAAGTTTTCAGTGTAACTACAGGATTAATAAACATTTAGTGAAAAATACTAAATTAAGAAAATTTTTTTCAATTAGTACTGTGAAAAACTGCAGCAAAAGAATGTCTGTTGTTTAACATCAGTTTCATTTTTTTTGTTTTTCCAAGATAAAAATACAGATCAAAAGAGATTATAAAAATATACGGATCAAGCAACAAGACGGTCTAGTACAACATATGCATTTAAAAGAGATGCGCCAATTCCTAACACAGAGGTTTTATTACTAACTTATTTTTAAAAAAATATTATCTGAAAATTTATTTAGAACATAAATTGTAATAAAAATTCTTTCATTACACATGACTGATATGGCCAAACAATATGTTGGTGATACATCCCTTAAACTCACTGTGGCTAGTAAACATTTTGTCAAATTATTTTCATTAATTTCTAGGTATATCGGTGTTAAATCAAGAGACAGATGGGCAAAATATTTTTAAAAGAATCTTTAGTCATTATTGAAATGCATGAAACGCACGTTAAAACATCCACCAATAAAAACTGTTCAGACTACCCAATAATTCACACACCTGAAGAAGAAGATTGGAATCAATAAGCCGAAAGCTTGAACTAGAACCAGCCTAATACCACCAACTCTACATTCTTCGCCAAAAACTTTCTATTTATATACGTACAATTTTATTTATATAGAAATTCTCTTACTAAATCTAAACGCGTTCATTTTCAGTTTAAGTATTTAATTTCAGGGTCAGTTACAATCTGTATATATAAAAAAAAACAATTTGGTGTGAAACAAGTCACACAACTTTCTCTTACACGAATTTACTTGAAATTGAATAGATTTGTTCAGTAAATTCGCACTTCCGGTGAATCAATTTGCTTTAAATTCCAGATTTTGGCAATATATTTAATTCTAGTTAATATTATTTAGATGATAGAACTGTATATAATACATTGAAATAGCACTTTATAAAAAAAAAAAAAGCATAACCCCATCCCTCCCCCAAAACCAGCCTTAAATGAATTTTTTCAGAGAAATGTTTCAGATAAAAATTATAGCTCTTAATATGTGTAGAGAGAGAGAGACCATTTTCTAAAAACCACTTTTTTGGGGTGAAATTTCCGGTTGTATTTCCGGTGAAAACACGATATCGAAAATTTGACAAGCCCAATGCTTCCTCTTACTAGTAATAAGAGAAAGTAAAAATCTATATTATTTATATAGTGAAATAGTCAATTTAAATCTAAAATTATTAAAAATAAGGTAATGCCTATTTTTTTCAGGCGGGGACTTATCGTCCAACTACCAAATTAGGTGTCGTGGACGGGGACGGAAGTTCCTACATAACCATTAACATTTTTTAAACGAATATAAAATTTAACAGTTATACACGGGGATTCGAACTGTAGACTTCCCACTTACAAGCCCATGCTCATAACCACTACACCACACTTATCTATCACCTAAAATTATTATTTAATATTGTATATTCAATTAAATGTCTTTCTGGTAACAATCTAAGAGATCTTTTCTGATAAGAGTAGTACGTAACAACTTTGGACAACCGGATCTCTTCTATATTTAACAGGCTGGACAACATAAGCATTTCCAATATGAAACACTCATATTGTTCTTACTGCACAATTCCTATTTGTCGTTGGACAATTTTTTTTTTCGTACTTTCTTTTATTCTAATTTTAGAATTTCAATTTTAAATGGCAATACATCTTTTGAAGTATCTGAGTATCGAAAACAGTTTTTTTTTTGTGAATGGTCTATGTGTGCGTGAATAAAGTGTTTCAAAACTGAAAAATCGCAGGAAGCTCAAACTTGATAATTCCGTTTAGGTACTACTACCTTAACAATAAAGTTTTGGTCAAAATCCATCAACCGGAAGTGACTTTTTTTTTTTTTTAGTTTTTAGTTTTTCGCGATTTCCTTTAAACTTCATATACCTTCCTATCTACGTTTATAAATGTCAATCACCTTTATTTGAATAATCTTTCCTGGGAAAATTTGTTAACTGTAATTACTACTTTACTAAATATGTTTTCTTTTGGGAGGGGGGGGGTATTTTCTCTAGAACAGTTACAACGATTTTCTTTAAACTTTGAATGCTAGTTGCACAGAATATAAACCGTACATCTTTTATATCACACATTTTCCCCAGAAAACAAGATTTTTAAGAGATTCTAAGGACTCTGTGACGTTAAATTTCAAATGTTATTGTAGGTTTTATCAGTAAAAAAAACTCATTTATGACCGAAACCTTAAATTTTAGACCTCCTAGTGGTGTTTCAATGAAATGTCGAGTTTAAGTTCGTTGCGATTTTTCATGTTTAATTTATGCTGTTCATGTACAGTCAGACAAAAAAGAAACTTACCTGAACACCCATAGATTGATTTTAAAATATGTTAAGTAGATATATTTTTTTTTTTTTTTGAAATAAAATGGATCTCAAAACATGTATTTCCGACGAAAACTCAAAGTCAATCATTTACTGCGATTGCAAAATTTCCTCTTATAGTAAATAGAAATATGTGAAAGTAAAAACGTAGAAAATAAATAAATAAATTAAATAAATAAATAAAACCGGGACATCATGCCAACAAATGTATTAGAAATATTTCAAATGTTCTCCAAACTTTAAAATTTAAACTTACGAATTATGTTCAATATTATTAACAATAAGTTCATTGAAAACTTCGGTTAAAAATAGTGGAAAATGATTTTTTTGTTTTGTATATAAATTTATTTCTCATATTGAACATATTAATTGAAATAATTACAAAAACTAGTGACCAGCTTGTACAATTAATGATGTTTTTTTTTTTAATTGATAATTTTGTCTAAGAAATATAAATAATAAATTAATATATGTTAGTTTATCTATATAGCTATATAGTATATATACTATATAAAATAATGTGCACTGAATTTGGATATAGTTAGTGGGTTAAAACAGAACACGACAGTGGTGGTGACTACGTTATGGAGGTTACAGATAGGTTATATAAGTTGTAGCTTTCCCTTGTTGTTGCATAAGAAGTGGTAATATGTGCCAGTAGGTTACACTCAGATAGCGACACAAAACACACTGGCACTCATAAAAGTGAACGTATAATCGTCTTTAAAATTTTTAACACGAAAGGAAATACAATCAGCTGGTAGCTTTTATTTATTTCTTTTTTTTTTTTTAACAAAAATTATTTTTCCTTAAAAAATGTATTTTGATTTAATGGAAAACTATATAGGGAGACGGGGAGAAATAAATCAGCAATGTTCACAGTAACTTGCTTACGATTCGTATTCTCTGTTCAATTAATTATATCTTATTTACATTATCCTCAAAGTAATTTTATATTTCTTTTGAAAATCTGTCAGTATCATGCCGATTTATCGATCACCATTAGTTGATTTTCAAACAAATCTTTATTTAGTTTAACTTTATTTTGATATAGGATTACATAGAATTAAGAAGTTCTTTTCTTTTTTTTCACAGGACATTCTCTTACTGCATTCATTGCAATCCTAACTGATAACTTTTCTTCAAACTAGCAATTTTATTAAACATTTAGTTGGCCATAGCTAACCAGATAGGAAGGTGGGGATTTATACTTGCTGCATTTTAGGAATTGATTTGTAGGATTTTTTGGTAGGTAGCGACTTGTATGGTATTCTTCCTTGAACATGGCTGCATAACAATCAAAAACCATGGAAAAAATTCTTTCTCTTTAGTATTTTTCTCTTTTGTTGTCTTAAGAGAAAGTAAATACCGTTTCAAGAAGAATTTCCTATGGTTTGTGCACTTTGTTTCTTTATCTTGCAAGACTACTTAGACTTTATTTTTACTTACTGTAACTGCAGTAATGTGATCGTGCCAATTTTTCTAAATTGAGCATTCATCGGAAGTGCATGTTCTGAGATATCAATTTTGTGTGTGTGGAACAACAAAATATATCAAAAATCGCAGGAAGTTCGGAAGTTCAAACTTGATATATCGTTTCAAAACTTCCTTCCAATTCATCTGATAATAAAGTTTTGATAAAAATCCATTAGGATAGCATAAACTTCATAATTGTACCTCCATACAATCTTCAAATCACCAAAGCCAATCCACTTTGATTTGAAACATGTTGGTTCTACTCTATATATGGAATTTTTTTTTTTAATTCTTTTTTGGAATTCTCTCGACGAAAACAGTCACCAACGATTTTCTTTTAACCATGGTTTGCTAATTATACAAATATAAATGTATCATTTTTATTTGAAAAATTTTATCGGAAAACTTAGCGGATTTCAGGAGGTTCTGAGCAATATGTAATATTAAAGTTCTAATGTTGTTTGGATTTGTTTATATATATTATTGACTCGTGTCTTTTGGACTACAATGTAATCATTCAACTAACTACTCTACCCTATCTTTGACAGATTTATATAGCCCCCCCTCACCCCATATATTTATGTTAGAACGAATAAGTACAAATTTTAAGTTTCAAGAAAATTTGACTCAAGTATACAAAGTTTTGTGAGTTTTTCACAACAGATTAACAACCTTTCAAAAAGTTTAAATTCATATCCAAAATTATAATATAAAGTAGTGGGAAAAGTAGAAGAAGCATTCATACTTTTATTACATTGGTGTAAGATGATGAAGTATTGTGATCATGGTCAGATGCTCCGAAACTATGTTTTCCTTAGAAGAGGAAAAAAATGTTTTACTGCTAATACCCCTCCTCTACTAATCATGCTCACACTCTGCGTGATTGTCAGGGGTGAGAAGGGCAGGAAGTCTAAACTTAATCCTTCTCTATAGAGAATCACCAGATTTGTGCAAAAATCCGTCGTCAACTGGAAGCCCCTCTTTAAAGATTTTGTTTGTTTTGTTTTTTCTTAAGACAACTCGAAATGTGAACAAAGTTTCAGGATCTTTTGAAAGTTCAGAAATCCTATGAGAGAGAGAGAGAGAGAGAGTGTGTGTTTAACAACCTTTTCTTTTGATGTTTTGGATTTTACGAAGAAATACAAATAATAAAATCTGTAGAAAATTTCTGATGAATATGGTTGAGGGTCGTTAGCAATATTTTGACAATATCTAAGATTTTTGTCCCATCTTAGCATAAATCCACTAATTCTTTTGTTATGTGGAATAAATAGTGTGATAATAAATAATCGAAGAATAAATTCAGGTGCAACAATAATGCTCCTTGATCTTTGTTGACATAATAAAAGCCAAATGGGAAAAATATGAAAAATAGAGAGAGAAAAAGAAACTGGTGGTTTTGTTTACTCTTTCGGAACTCTCTCTCTCTCTCTCTCTCTCACACACACACACACACCCACAGGAGAGAGAAAATGATTGCGTTATTTACAAAGTACAGTTAATTTGTATTTTATATTACTAAGGGTGTGTATGTGCTTACGTGCGTATGTCTGTGTTTGTATGTGGAACCGACCAAGTGGCCCAGAGAACGGCATATCCGACTGACTAATTTAACATCCGATTGAGAAATATTTCATGCAAAGATTTCTTCTATGAAAACAGTTTTACTTTTTAATACCTAATAATAAACTCTTAAAAAAAAAAAAAAAAAGAGTTAACATTATCTGTATTTTTTTTTCATTGAGTAAATAGTTACGCCGCACAATATAACTTGATCGATAAATACGATGATACAGAAAACAGAAGAGCCCACTTCTAGTCAAGTGTATCCAATTTTGGCTA
>JAAEAF010004580.1:0-77556 GCA_011037195.1 Triatoma infestans | reverse complement strand
TAATTAAGGTAAGAAAAAAAGCATAAATATAATGAAGCTGTCCCTTTATAAATATGTATGTATGTATTTATATGTGTGTATGCATTTGATACTTGAGGAAAACCCCTTCAAAAAAAAAAAAAAAAATTGCACCAAATCTTTCAAAAACGAAAAACTGCATCACTTCAAAGTTTATATTCCGTTTAGGTATAACCATCTCCTAATATGAAATAAGCTTTTGGTCAAATTCATCTGCGGGAAGTGCGGTTTTGCAGATTTTTTTTTCTCCAGTTTCTTGGCGATTTCCCCTAAATTTCGTACTCTGTGTACACTCATCAAACGCCTATTAGTTATAATATCTGTAGCATGCTTCCTGGAAAATGGATTTTTTGACGGTTCGTGTAAAAGCAACAACGCTCAGCTCTCCTCTAAAGAGTACCACCTGTGTATAATGTAAGGTTCCGCCACGTATATTACATTAAGTTAAATTAGCAGCATTACTAGAAATTCCCAAATTTGTAGAAAAGTGTAGTAGAACTCCCATAAATTAAAGTTTACAGGAATAGGTTTTTGGGATTTTAACGGCTACAAGGATTTTCTTTAAACTTGGAATGCTAATTGCCCACACATTGACGTATCATTTTTTAATTGAAACATTTTACGGAATTTTATGGAATGTAACGTTAAATTTCAAATGTTTATATGGGTCTTAAATTATTATTGGCGCTGTCTTTCTGGCACTATAATGTAATCATTTCAACTACTAACTGTGGCCATGTATATTTTTATGTTAGGGTATCTATATAAGGGTAAAATTTCACATCATTTACGTTATATTTATTACTTTCTCTTATTGTTTTAAAATGGGGGAGATAACTTTACAAAAATGATGCTGAAACATTTAATTCTTAATAGTTAATTTAATTTATTAATGATGAAATAAACATCCAATACCAGCTATAATTATTTGAACTAATATTTTAGAAAAGGAAAATGAGTGACACTACCTAGAAATATCTATTACTTTATTAATAATTTTTGTACGCTCACTGCATTTATCAACGAAGTATCAAGATGGTGTCCATCAATATCAAGATTGGAGAAAAAATTTACTTAATTTTGTTCAGATTGTTCTAGATCAAGCGCTTCCATCAGCGCAATTATATAATATATACCCTTACATTATATCAGTTTAAAAATCTATCCAAAATTGCGGAAAACAATATTAATGCTATTTAATTTGATAATTTATTTGATTTAAAACTTCTTTTTTCTTAAAAAACATTTAAAAGCTGAAAGTTTTTCTTAGAAGCCCGCTAAAATCAATTTTTCCCTGAAAATAGTTTCAAATATAAGTAGGTAATCAACATAAGTCAGAGTATTTTGTTTATTAAGTTTAAAATAAATCTTTAAAGTTGTTTTAGAAAAACTCGCGAAAAACGGAAAAAAGGAAAGGAATAAGTTAAGGGGTTAGCAGGGCTGACGAATTTTGTCTGAAAAATTCTTGTAAGATCACGTGGTAATAACTTCACGGTATTTGATATTATATTATATTTAACTGCATCAATAGTTTCGGTATAAATCAATGTATCGCTAATATTGCAATAGCCTTCTTCAGAATTGTGTTGATTTGCTAACTTAACCATTGGGGAGGGGGGGGGGCACTAAACTTGTTTAAACTATTTTTGAGAATATACACGCAAAACTCAATAAACATATTTATGTACTTTTATTTGAAGCAATTTCGGGCCAAATTTAGTTTAGGGGTGTTTTACCGGGATAACTCCTCCTGATAGAATTTAAAGGATGTCTGATCGAAAATTCGATCACAGCTGTGAGAACAAGACTAAGAGAAATCTAAAATTCTAAAATAATTTTTCAAAAATTTAGGTCGATAAAATACTTCATGTTCAGCATTAAGAAAGTGTACTAAGTTTTTATTTATTTTTTTTCAATTAAATATTAAAAGTCTCAAAATATTATAAGATGTGAAAGGCTTTATTCAGTTAAATCCTTTCCTATATATAGGTTCCAGCAATTAGATTTCAGACCAATCATGTGCATTAACAATACAATATGCACCTAATTAATTGAAATCTTTGAAAACCACAATCTGATTGGCTGCTGAGTTTTGATTGAAATTACTTTGTTAACAAGTTCCCTTGTACGTTTACGATTTAAGTTTCTGAATTTTAAAATCAATAAACATCAAATGTTATCACTTGACAGCATTATTGCTATTCTGAATTTCGCCTAATTAAAGGTTTGTACCAACACACAAATTGAAATCGTTTTGGTACCGTTATCGAAATAGTTTTAATGGATTCTGTGCGATGGAAAAATACCTACCACCGTTCTGGGATAGGTACTAAATTCGATGAGGGTTGATAAAGCTCTGTGGATTTTAGAGTTCATAACCTTACTTTTATCGAGACAACATTAATATCACAGCTATAACAATGTGCATGTCAGTTCCACTGGTATTTTGCTTTTAGCGGATATCGAAATCACCGTTCTGTAACCGATTTATGAACGATTCTACAATGGAGGTTTTTTACTACCGAGAACGGTTTTTTGATGTGTTAGAAAAACCTCATATGAACATGTTTTTAAAATTAAATTTAGATTTCATAGAATATAACATTATTGCGATATTACATAATAATCTCTAATCAGGAAATTTGCCCACCCAAAATTCGCCCCAGTTCATCAAAAAATGTGTTGTCCGTAAAATAACCACTTCTGCCCCGTTTAATTTTTTTTTTTTTTTTACTAACAGAATTATTATTAGTAACATTACGTCAACACTGTAGTACACAATTAAAAATACATTAATACAAATTAATTATTGATGAAATAGGATTTATATAATTTATAGTGTTGTATATAATTATCATAATACAATTTAATTCATTCTATTAGTTTGTTAATAAATAATTAAATAATAATAAAAAAAAGAAAGAAAATAAAACAATATAATGCTACGATATTATATTGTTTATGGCCATTGTTTACTTTTTTTTGTTGACCTAGTTTTATGGTTACTCTAAATACTGATCTAGGCTAGAAGAGGGAACTCTCAGAAACTCATTTTTAACATTTTATAAATATCCGCATAACTTGAAACAAAACAAAAAGAATTATCAGCCCTTTTATATAATTTAATTTTAGAAACAAAATCTTCATTATAATAAAGAATAGCATTCCGAAAAACTGTTCATATTATAATTTTACATTTTATTATTATAAGTCAAATAATGTTTCAATAACAGTGATATAGAAATTTTGCCTGAATTGCTGATCAACAGAACAAATCCATTTATTTGTGAAAGCGTCCATGAAGAATTTGAATGGGTTAGTGTTGGTGGAACAAGAACAGCCACTAATTTCTCTTACTATTAATGCTCACAGCTGTGACTGACCACAGATTCTTCAAAATCGAATTTTCGATTAGACGTTAAGTTACTTTAAATCCTACCAGATGGAGCTATCCCAGGGAAACACCCCTAAACTAAATTTTATCCCAAATTGCTTCGAATAAAAATAATATGTTTATGGAGCTTTGCGTGATATTTTGGATAATGGCTCAAACAAGTGTAGTACCTCCTGTGTGATCAGTCAAGTAATCAAACAAACACTACCCTGAAAAAGCCTATTGCAATATAGGCAATACATTACATTTAATACCCAAACCACTGATGACGAAGGTAATTTGTCGAATGATTGTCTTTAAATTTAAAATGCTATATATATACAGGGTGTAACAGCAACCTCTGGCAATACTTCGGCATATGGTTTTTCACTTTATTTGGAATAAAAAATTTCTAATAAACCATGGTCCGATTCGTTCGCCTTCAAAAGTTATTCTTCATTTTGGAAAATTTTGCGTTCCTACTTTTTCTCCCCTTTTTCCTACTTCTTTTCTCAGCTCTCAATTTTCATTTTGTGTTTTTTTTACATTTATTTCGCATTTTCTTAAGAAAACAAGAAAGAAACCCCACGATATTATTATCGTTGGAAAGCTGGTGAAATGTAGATATTTTTTCTGTAACCGGACCGTACGCTAGCCTTAAAGAAATTTATAAGAAAATACTATTGAAAAGTGGTTTTTAACAGTCGAAGCGCTGTAGAGTTGAGTTTAATGTCTCTGAAAAACCTTATAATTAATTCAATTAAAATAAAACTTCTGTTTCTTATAGGAAATTTAATGCTCTTTCCAAAGATGTAATTGAATATGATTTATGTTAAAAACTTTTTGAGATATAATCAATTTTATGAGAAAAAGTAGGAAAATTGAAAATTTTCCAAAATGAAGAATAACTTTTGAAGGCGAACGAATCGGACCATGGTTTATTAGAAATTTTTTGTTCCAAATAAAGTAACAAACCATATCCCGAAGTATTGCCAGACATTGCTGTTACACCCTGTATACATATATCACTTTTATTTGAATGTTTTTTTGTCTTAGGTAGTTCTTGTTAATCTGTGAATAATTAGGCTTATTTTTAAAAGTTTTGTTTGTGCTTACATAGGGTGCTGCCAATACAATTTAATCACATAAAAGTTAATCAATTTAATCCCTAATCATCTATAAAAGATTTAATAATTACTAAAGAAAAATTGAATTCTAAAAATTTATTAAGCTCCCGGTATTTGTTGTGGTGGTTGGTTCCGCAGAGCTGGAAAGCATCAGAGACATTTTCCGTGGTAGCCTGCTTCATTTTGTGGTCATCGACCGGTTTCGGGCGTTCGCCCATCTTCAGGATGCGTTTTTCAGACAGTGTGCCAACACATACTCGTATAGAGTAACTTAGTTTCACACTAACTGAGTTCAGTTAGTGTGAAACTAAGTTACTCTATACAAGTCTGTGTTGGCACACTGTCTGAAAAACGCATCCTGAAGATGGGCGACGCCCGAAACTGACCACAAAATGAAGCAGGCTCCACGGAAAATGTCTCTGATGCCCCCCCCCCCCGGTACTTACAGAATAAAAGAAAGTAAAAAAAAATTAAGAATAAAATATCAAAAACCAAAATTTAAGAAACAAAAACAAAACAAAAAAATCAGCTAATAGTGCACAAATTAGCGAACAAATTAACGAATTAACAAAAAAATCTTTGCCTGACTGACGTCATTACTAAACATAAAGTAAAAAAAAAAAGAAACTAACAAAAATATTATATAATTTTTAACGAAAAATATTCAGTAGATGACCCGTTAAACACAACGGTTAGATTAGTGTACAGTTTACTATTATAGAAAATTCATTGCACCAAGGTCAATTTTTTTTATTTTTTATTATAATATACTATCTAGAAGGTGCAAGTTAAACTATAGAAATTTTATTAATTATAAGAAGTGCTGATTAATGTAGATTCTGTTTCAAAATGTAAACAAAAACAGCTATAACTCTAGAAATTTGCACCTTTGTTCATATATTGAAAAAATAGCTCCATATCCGCACTTTGCTCACATACACATTACATATTTATATAGCTTCAATGCCTTTTTAATTTTTGGGCGCAATTTTTCTTGCAGATATCGCATGCCGCCCCCCAGTTAGTTTCACATGCCCGATTTAGCTAATATCTAATGAAAAAAATACCACAATTTTCCTCTATCGCTTTTTGGCTATTCCAACGCTTAAAATGGAAAAATTATACATTTCTGGGAAGGTTTACATATAAAGAGCGCAATACATTTTAACTTTATTTCGTACTGAATCTGCGAATGAATGAAGAGAGAGAGTATAATTTCTGGATTATGGATTAGTAAAGCCATGGCTTTGCCTATTAGAAGTGTTAGGGGCGAAACTTTAGATCCTTTATTTTACAAAAGTTAAAAAAGTAATTTCTATGTATATTATATTATAATTATTGATATATAACTGAACTGTATACTAACAGTGAGGTGAATCGTGCAGCAATAAATGATCAATAAATTAACAGACAAAATTTAAAAGTGTAAATTAAAAATAAAGTGTTTGTAAATAACTATAGACGATTACATTGATGGAGATGATTCAGAGAGGGGGCAGTGGGTGAGTGAGTGACCCAAACTAATAATAAATATACATTATATAGGCAAATTGACTTTCAAATCGTTTCTTAAACATAGAAGATTGCTTATTTAGTAAACTAAACTAAACATGAACATGGTAATTTGACTGTTTTAGTAAAAATATTTTAATACGTTAATATTCATATGTAATTAGACATTAATATATTAATGATTGAAAGGAAATGAGTAAAGCGCTGGATTAGTACGGGGAAAGCTGGGGATTCGAGTCCGGCCAGAGCTACTCTTAGATTTTCTCGCACTAGGAACCTTTATTGCCATATTGTCTGTTATAAGAGAAAACCTCAAAGAAGGGGCGCAATGAGAAGATGCCTTTGAATGACTAATATGCTGACGCGGTTGTAATTACAGGGCAACAATTTTAAAATGCACCACCTATTTATTTCGGAAAGTACGTCAGATAGGAAAAAAACCCATATGATGTCCTACTTAATTTTTTCAAGGATTTCAAATATGTGATCATTTTTTTTTTTTTTTTTTTTAAGCTGCAGAATAATAGATTTCGAAACCAACTTTCTTATTTCAAATTGGACCACATATTTCTTTTTTTTAACGAATTCTCAAAGTAGATGTTTACTTACATAAAAAATAGTTATTGAAAGAGAAAAAATCCGTTGAATAATTAATTTTTCAGATATAGGAATATATTCAATTTTGAATGTAGAAAAATTCTCTCCTTTTGGTTGCTATTATTCCACATATCCACATTAGTTGCTCAAAATGAACACCATCATTAAATAAACACAAAGCCGCCCCTTTTTTTTGTCTAATTTTCATTGATTGCACTCATTACAGAATCTAAACGGATTTCCTAGCAGGCTTCAGCATGACTTTCTTCAAGTTTTTCTCCAATGGCCAAGTTGCCATAAACATTTTTATTTTATAGTTATCCCCAAAGGAATTAATCCAGAGACTTCATGTCTGGGGAGCGGGCGGCGGGCCACTCAATAGGATCGTGCGTGACAATCCATTTATCCTGGTAAGTGCGATCTAGATAATGCCTTATTGACATCAAGAGGTGGTCAATCCACCTTGCTGAAAGTACATCATTCTAGCCGGCGTGCTAGAAGGGATATTTTCAAGCACAGCTGGGAGAACTTCACTTAAGAAATGAAGATACCTGACTTCATGGTATCCTTGGCTGTACCACACACATTTATCGAAATCATTGTCTGACAGTGTGTTCGATATGTAATATCTGGATTTTCATCTGCCCATATTTGGAGATTCCAACTATTCAATAGATTCATTATTCGCAAATTTACATTAATCCCACCATGAAATTATGCTTTTCCCTTATTTGATTATAAACTCAAAAACAATGTGGAAATAATGCCGATTTTCATGAGATGCAGTGGACAATTTGACAGAAAATCTCCACTAATTTAAGGCGCGTCAACATATGAGATCATAAGCGCTCGGAGCCTTTTCAGTGCACTGCCGGCCATCGGGCTAATCTCTCATTACACACAACACTGCCCTTCACTGGCAGACTCAAACTCGGGATCTCACTGTTATAAGTCCAGTGCTAATCTCGCACTAACCTAATCTTTTCCATTTAATTGGATTATTATTTTCCATAAACTCTAGAAGCAATCCTTAATCCTTCTTGTAATGAATGCTTGTTAACAGCATATTGTGACCTCATTAATTATGAACTAAAGTTCCCTGGTATAGCCAACCAAAAGTTAAAGAATTTCTCTACATTCTTGAATAAGCGAATATTATACTGGTTTTTCTCTTCGTTCAGTAACCGTTGTACTTGAAAAAATCTACATTAAAAAATTCGTTAAAGAAAAAAATACGATCCAATTTGAAATAAGAAAATTCGTTTCGAATCCCTTTTTTTCTGCAACTTACAAAAAAAATTAATTTATTACATATTTGGAATCCTTGAAAAAAATTAAGTAGTGTATTGTTTGGATTTATTTTTCTATCTGGCATATTTTCCAAGATAAATGGAGTGGTGCATGCTAAAATTGGCGTCTTGTATATAAAACAGAATTACATTCAATCTGATCAAAGGAAATTTCAATAAAGATTTATAAATGAAGCTGTTGAAAGAAAAATTTTCAATAATTTCAAAAGCATTCCAGTGATTAAATGAAAAAAATATCTATATAATAAAATTACTTTTAATGATCTTTCAGAGTTCCGTGGCTATTGGTATGCAAATAATGGATAAACAAAGGAAATCCTGAATTTCGAGGCGATATCGAGTCCATGATATGATAAAAACTATATAATGTAGAGACGCAAACTACGGTTCATATCTATCAAACCAGGGTGATTGTGGTCATGAAATTTAAGTATCAATTATTAATCATTTGTTTCCAAAAATGTTAAATGTTGTAAATTGTTAAATTCTACTTTTATAGCAGTTTTACATTGTTACAACATTGAAGAAACACATAATATTTTAAATATTTAAATATAGAGGGTAGAAAAACAGAAGCAGTTTCATAAATCTTTAAAACTAATGAAATGTTTACATCATTCATTCCCTTAATGCATATTGATTATAATCAAAATTGATAAAATTAAAATTATTACAGTTTCACTAATTGAATTTTCTTCAAACTTGGAAGTATTCCTATACTTAAGACTTAATAATTGGCTAATAATATATTTTATTTATTTGTTTTTTAAGATCTAATTAACTACCACAATACTGCTAGACAGTCATATAAAAAATTTTAATGGAGACGCAGACACCGTCTGTGACCAGTACCTATCAAATTCATAGATACCCTCACTCAAAAATTAATTTTTCCCACAATATATTTTAAAACGAGAGGTTTACATGTATCTAATTATCATGTCAAATATAAGGTAAAACATGATGAAACGATTTTTTTAGAAAATAAACGTAAAACTAAAAACAAATAAAAGATGCCGTAAAGTCGTACTTCCGGTTGACGGACTTTTCGATCTATATTTTCATAAAAGGTAAAAAAGGAAACTTTAGTTCATAATTAATGAGGTCACAATATGCGGTTAACAAACATTGTTTACAAGAAGGATTAACGATTGCTTCTAGAGTTTATGGAAAATAATAATCCAATTAAATGGAAAAGATTAGGTTAGTGCTCATATGTTGATGCGCCTTAGATTAGTGGAGATTTTCTGTCAAAACTATCCATTGCATCTCATTGTAATCGGCATCAATTAAAACATGCTTCAAGTAATTTCTCTATGGGAACATTTTGAACAGAAATATATATAAGAATATAAATGTTTTCTTTTCCAAAAAAATAACAGTCCTTCTCAAAGACTAAAGATACTATGCTGACCGGAAGCAGCCAGCCACATAAGTTCATATTTTCTAAAAATAATGAAGGAAAACATGGAGACTGTTGGGGAAAACTTAAAAAAAAAATAATAATAATAATTCTTATTATCGTAGATAAAATTGAAGTTCAAGCCACTTAGTTGATATTATTGGTAAATGCCCTAATAATTGCTGTAATAACAATATAATTCAAATAAATACATGAAATAACATACGAAAATAATGATTATTGGAGGTTATATTTATGTAGGTGCGGGTAATTAACATCAATAATGTAATATTCCCAAAATTGTGTTGTTTTTTTTAATAAAAAAAAAAACAATATCGATATATAACATGATTTTGGTTGTATTTCGTATTCATATTTCACAAACACCCATGTTTAACGTAATAAGCATATTCCTGTAAGGTCGCAATTTCGGTTAACCTACTTTTTTCAAACTTTTTAAAATTCTAGTACTGCATTTTATGGACATTAATATCATTGGTGGCACTCGTATATATGGCAGAGGAAAGCCTAATGATGCAGCTCCTTCATAATCCTTCAAAAATCAATTTACTTGGAAAAATATGTCAAATAAAAAGTGCTAGGTTTCCGTGAGTGTAGTAGTAAATAAGCCAAGTTTAACGAAAATCATTCAGGACTGGTTTTCGTGAAAAATCGCTTAAAACTGAAAAACAAAAAACTGTTAAGTAAAATAACATTTACGGTGAACAGATTTTAACTGAAACATCAATTTGGAACATTCCCCTGCAGTGTGATGTTTCTGAGAGAATTTTGTCAATGATGTAATACTTACTATGAAGTGCTATTAGCGTATTTTATTACAAACTGCAATGATTATTTTATCCCCTTAAATTGAATGTAGTATTTGGTTATAGATTTCACACTGTATTATTATTATTATTATTAAAATTAAATTCTTAAATAAAGAAATAATGGATTTAAAAATAAAAACAAGTGACCACCATCATCAACCATCAAGTAGTGATAGTAGCGCGCACAGCACGAACTATCATTGTTGTTACAAGGAAAGCAGCCATTCTGGTAAGAACTATTTGCAATAAAGCTGTACACGGACCGAAAAATCTCTGAAGGTCGATCTGTTCACGATTTTCTTCTACTATTGTAACAAGATGGGTTACAACGAAAAAAAAAAAAGAAAAGAAAGTTTATTTGAGAAGAAATAATGAAATTCATATATGAAGATCATAAGAAAAACTTTAAAGTTACTTTTGTTATTAGTATGATTTTTATTAATTAATAAACCAAATGAAAAGAGCAATCGATCTTTAGTGGCATTAGTAGTACCTTGGAGGAATATAACGACGACCCTTTGGCCATTATTATTAATATAATAATAATAATAATAATAACATAGAAAATCAAAATGGAAATTTTGACTTTCCATTTCTATATAAATAAATACATACACTTACTTGCACAAAAATAACGGTAACCGGATATTTACAGTGTTAAACTTTCCCTTCATAATTCTTAACATTTAGGGAAGGCTTTTGGAACTATTAAAGGGATCGCACTCTTTAAAGTCAACAATGTGGCCAAATTTAGACAACCCAACTATCTCTCAGCCAAATCAACTGGTGATAAATTAGATAAGAGAAACATGTCTACATTATAATTAAATAGTAAAACAAATAAGTAATATGGTTTTATTTAGAAAACTATATAAATGTGTTAAACAGATAAGAACAGCGAACCGGATACGGATCTTTGAGCTCGATATTTTCCTTTAACCAAATTTCTTTCTTTGAAGAAAAACCAAAACTAGTGTGAACCGCTCACATGACTTCCACTTAAGTAAAATCTGTAGGTTCTGATTGAATAATTTTTTTTAAAACATCAGAATTTCTGGTAAATTTTAAAAACCCCTTACTCTCTCACAAAGTTGTTGCAACAGATGACATTTTGAAAGAAGCCTTAATCACTGAAGTGAATAAAAATAAGTAAATGCTTTTACTTGCGAATATTCTTGTGAATACTTGCAAGAAGGTGAATAATAAGAAGTAAATACTCGTGCCTCCTAGTAAACTCTTTTTTAAAGTATGCCAAAAGTAAACGTGAAAATAGGGTGAATAAAGCAGAAGTAAATACTCTTTCTCTTAGTAAATATTGTCCTTTCGCGAGGCTAGCCTGACCCATGCTTGAGGCTATTTACTACTCAGTAAAATGGCTGGATTTATGGATCTCCGCAAGCCTAAACGTTATGGTAAGAGATTACATGTTCATCCTAATAATTATAAACAATTATAAACAAGATTTGAGAGTGAAAATGTTGATTTCCTGGCTAGTTATTTCTTGGAAGAGAAAAATGAATCTCGCGGAGGTACCCTTTCTTCAAGAATGAAAATGGAGATATTTTTACGATATATTAGTTATCCCGGGTTTCAAAGTGGGGTGGCAAATGACATAGGGGTGGACCGAACCACTGTCTGCAAAACTGTAGCTAGTGTAATTGACTGCATTGTTGAAAAAGCCCATGCATGGATTAAATTTCCATCCACTATTGATGAAATAAATTTAGTTAAAGCTGACTGGAGTGCAAATTATCTAATACCTACTTTAATAGGAGGTTTAGATTGTACGCAAATTGAAATAAATAAAAAAATCATGTTTGGTGATGAATACATCAATAGAAAAAGAAAATCTGCAATTAATGTTGTGATGTGCAGAGGAGAAAATAAAGAGTATAGACGCACAATGGCCAGGCAGTACACACGACGCAAGAATTTGGCGTAATGGCCTTATAGAACAATGTTTACGTACATACGATGGTGCTGCATGCCTTCTTGGTGATAGTGGATATGGAATAACTCCTTGGCTACTCACTCCAAAGACAAAATGCACAGGAACGTCTATATAACCTAACCCAAGCCAAGCAAAGCGTCATCATTGAACGAGTCTTTTGGCCAACTAAAACAAAGATTTCCAATTTTTGGCAACAAAGTGCAAATTTCCTTGGACAAGGTGCCTAAGCTTACTGTAAGCTGTGCCGTACTTCATAACATTTGTAAGCATTTGAATGATGGCTGGGCTTATGAAAACCCTGATTTAGATGAAGTTCAGGAACCTGTTTTGACTGCAGGAATATTTATCTGTGAGTATTTACTCGACATAAAACATTTTTTACTTACACCAAGTAAATACTAGCAAGTACAGTCCTAGTAAAGTCATTTGGCATACAAGTAAACAATCGCGAGTATGGTTGGATTTTATTCACGCCATATAAAGGACTATATTTTACTTGCGAGTAATTGCTAGCAAGAATTTACTTATTTTTATTCACTCCACCCAATGTCTCAGATTTTTCAGAATTTCCCTGATTTTTTTTTTGTTTTTTAAATTTTTAAAATAAACCAATCTCTTCTGCAAACTGTATTTTTTCAATAATAAAAAAATGCATTTTTAATTGTAGTATAAAGTTAGAATAAAGAAACTTTAAAATAGCGATTCAGATGATAGCCTGTAAACATTGCTCCCGCAAGAGTTTTCTGAGAAATATATTGTCAAACCAAAATTGATGCGTGTATATTTATTTAAATAACATAATATTGAATTTGAGGAAAATCGTCGGAAACTTGTGAAAAAAGATGGACACTCAACAAATTTTTTTAGTAAAGTTTCATTTCCGGTTGGTAGATTTTTTTTTTAAATCTCTGTGTTTCTATGTTATGATAGTCTATCTAATTACCAAATTCAAAAGTTCAGCTGTGTTTGCGATGACATTACAAAACAGTTGTTTTTTCCTATTCGCATAGAAAGAGAGGGTAGGAGGAAAAAAGAGAAGAAAGGAGTGCTAATTTTGTTTTATAAAATGTTATTGCCAATTTTCTGACAATTAAAACATTAGGAAAAAGGAAAAAGTGCAAGATACTAAAATCTCCGCGAGTTTAACTCGTACAAACAGATGTAGATAAGCAGAGGGAGAGGAGGAACAAACAAAACACCCCCCGACCTAAATAATGTATTGAGGTTCCCTCAAGTTTCATTTCCGGTTGGTAGATTTTTTTAATTCGTCGTGTGTGCAATTATATGCAGATACCTTGTAAAATGCAGGACCGTGATTAATGCAACAGATTATAGAAATTTGCAAGATACTGCCAAAAAAAATTGCAACAACTATTCAGGCAGACTAATTTCTTTATTGTGTTATTTCGGCGAAGGATTAGCAGTGTGAAAAATATGCAATTATCATTATAAACTACTTTGCAACAATCCAACAAGTTGTCAATTAACAAAAAACGAATAAATTTTTTTTTTTTTTATAAAATTGATCATTCTCATTGGATGGAGAATATTGCCGACCATCTTTGGGGCTCCTCTGGGCGTTGACTGAGTAGTTTAAAAGTTACTCATGTGGTTACAGTTAAAGAACAAAAAGTTATCTCATGTGATCACCAATATAGAATTTAACAACCAAATATCCATATGATCTTTTTTTTTTACTTCCGATACCATCAATCGGAGATGTAGATCTAGTTTGTTTGAAAAGCGCAAAATTAGACAAGATGCGAATGTTACGTCCAAAATATTATTTTTAAAAATTGCATTTACTATATATGTTAAATCAATCTCTGAAATAACAAAGAAAAAAAAAAAATCTGGTGTGAAACACTCACACAACTTTCTCTTACTCCAGTTCTCAAAATTATAGATGACAAATTTTATATTTTGTGTGCCAAATTTAATGAAATTCGTCGAAAACTGAAAAAAACTGTTCAATATAAGCGCACTTCCGGTTTACTAATTTTCTTGAAACTCGGAAACTTGGCCAACTATTTATTTCTAATTAATTTTGTTTGGATGATAGAATTGTATAATCAACTGTGATAGCACTTTAGAGTAAAACATAACCCCACCCCTTAAATGAATTTTCCCAGAGAAATGTTTTAAATAAAAGTTGTAGTTCTTTGTATGTTTAGTTTATATAACATGACTCAAAAAAATCGTCGAAGCCATATTTGAAAAAATTGCGAAAAAGAAAAAATCGGAGTAAAGTGGTAAAGTAAACGCACTTGCGGTTATCCGATTTTTTCAAACTTGGAATTTCAACAACATATTCAATTCTCATTAACATTATTTAGATGTCAAGATTGTCTAATAAACTGAAATAGCACTTTAGATGAAAACCTAACCTCACCCCTCCCATATGCCCTTAAATGAATTTTCCCAGAGAAATGTTTCAAATAAAAGTTGTAGCTCTTTGTATGTGTAGTTGATGTACCAAGTTTGAAGAAAATCGTCGGAGCCATTTTTGAGAAAAACGCAAAAAAGTAAATAAAAAAAAACAACTTGCAAAGTGGTACTTCCGGTTGAGGGATTTTGACAGATAACTTACTGTCAGATCGCATGGTGATGACCTAAACGGAATATCAAGTTTGAACTTTCAACGATTTTTCGTTTTTGACTATGTTGTTCACATACATACATACACACACACAGATCATTTTCTAAAAACCACTTTTTTAGACTCAGGGGATCTTAAAACGGATATTTCCGGTGAAAAGTCGATATCGAAAATTTGACACGATTACAATTCCTCCTCTTACTAGGAGTAAGAGAAAGTAAAAATCTGTTATGAAACACTCACACACTCTCTTTGAGAAATAATTGCAATTATAATTACAATTTTCTGAAATGAGGAATTTTTACTACAATTTTAGTTGTCTTATCATCATTAAATATAAAATACTAGGAAATCGTATATTATACAACTAGGTCCCAACGAAAAAATCGTACCGAATGTTACAACACTGTAAACCAGAGTGTCTAGTCCCTGCAATTTTAGAATAAAGCCTTACACCACGAATTCCCCAAAAAATCGCTCTAAGATAAATTTTTTTTCAGGAAGATAATTTTTTAAATAAAATAAATGAAGAAGAAATCTTTGGCAAAAACCAGACTATAGAAAATTCCGAAACCTAATCGATACAGACGCACTTTTTCCAATTAATCGATTTTCTTCAAACTTGGAATTCCAACAAAGTATTTTTTTGATGGATCATTCATTATATTATATTACACAACTGTAGAACCGTGCATTTTACTTGAGTAGCACTTTAGTGGAAAAAAACTCCTCCAGAATCTTAAAAAGTTTTTCTGTAAAAATTATTTCACATAAAAGTGATGGACCTAGAAGTGTGTACTAAGATCTGAATTTATAGCAAATTTGTTAGATCTGGCGGAAAAACTGTAAAAATTTAAAAAATAAAATTCGTTCATTAAAGTTGCAGTCATATTAAGAATGAGAGGATGAATTTTTGTTCGAAATATCAGCACAATCTTGAAGCAAAATTTCTGCAAATTTTTCGTTTTCAAAATATTTAGTTCACATATGTATGTATATATACGCACCCATGCACGCATGCACTTTCAGAGACTGACTAATCGTAAAATATTATACACCGAGGGAAAGTTAAAAACATGATGTATTTTAAGGTGAAAAAGAAATTTCGAAAATATGACACGATCGCATTAGAATTAAGGGCAAGTAAAGGAAAAGGTACAAAGAGAGGATGTCAATTTGGCCCGAAATAAACGAACACGATGGAAACCTGACACTAAATATTATTTCACTTTTAGCATGCATTCATTCAGAATACTAGAAATGTTAGCGGTATTATTCATAACATTATTGCAATAAAATTATATGTACGCAGTTTTATAGAGAATAAAATACTTGGACAATCCTATCAGATTACTATAATGTTTAATAACACATTTATAACCCAACCTATTGTAAACTAAATACCTTTCGAGGAAATCTTATGGATTGTCCCAGTTATCCCAGAACTTCACCAAAAACCAATGATCTTCGAAAAAGGTTTCAAAAAAAAAAAAAAAAAAAAGGAAGAGAGAAAAAAACAGAAATTAAGTGTTTCAAATTTAGAGTCATATTGCCATATTGATAAAATCATGAAAAACTAAATATCGTTTTCTATAGAATTTATAGTAACATCAAAAAAAATTAATATATCTAGCTCAGAATTATGCTGTGTTCACAGACATAATAGGCACACTCAAAGACTATTATACACTTTTTTTTTTTTTTTTTTTTTTTTTGAAAAATCTAACGGGAAATGCAAAAATTACTCGCTACTTTGTGAAATGAATTTGAATAAGTGAAAGATAATATGACTTGTTTTATATGAGATGTTTTCATATACAAGTAGTTTGGCGGATTGTAAATAGTGTCCCATTTATTTAAGTCTCACAATTTAAACTTTTTATGATATCTCCTTATGTTCTTATTAAGCCGAATTATAAAATTATTTAATAAAACAATAAGATTTAATAACCCCTCTTCTCTAAAAAAAAAAAAAGCTTACAAATAGGTAAAATACTTTTTACCATCATCATTTTTAAGCTAAATAAAAAATTTTAAAAAATTGGCAACAGTGCGACCAACTGTTATACCAAAAACAGAAAATTAAAAAGAAAAAAATTACTAGAGATCTGTATTTTATTATAGCGATAAAATTATATTTATTGCATATATAGATAGTTATTATTATTATTATTATTATTTATTATTGTTGTTGTTGTTGATGATGATGATGGTAAAGTTGCTGCCTGTATTTTACTATGGAAAGAGAAAGTTTATACAACATTCGTCCTTGACTGGGTAATACCTCACCAACACTTAGACACAAACACACACACTATAACCACTACTACCCTCACACACCGTGTACGTGTACACTCTCACTCAAACACACTCTCTACATCCTCCACACAAACCAATACACAAATACATACACATATATAATACATTCACTCAACTTGGATCTCGCGTTCCCTCAACAAACCACCTACCTACCTACCATCTCTTCAACAACATAACGCTAACCAATATATCATAATATTATTTTATTTTTATATTTTGAATAATTATTCATCAGCTGATTTTAATAATTTAAACATCTGTTTTTTTTAGTTTATTAGTAGTTTTTGGTATTAAAAAAAAAATATTCATTCTTGTTTCGAATAGTTGTTAACTTGAGAACGATTTTTTTTTTCAATTCTACCAACTGCTGTATAACAAGGCATTATTTTGTATATATTATTATTTTCAATGGAAGAGTTTATATTAATCTGAACATGATTGTAATCCATCAATATGTAATAAAATTATAAACTGAAATAGTAAAGTTAAAAGTAACTTGACTAACTGTAACTTGATATTCTACTTAGTACATTATTGATGACAATCAAGAAGAATGCTTCAAGAAATAGTTATTTTCAATTTAATTCTCCATTAATGTTTTTAATAGGTTTTACTCATAAATATTACCAAGCAAAAAAGGCGAGTTATTAACTTTTCTACCCATGTCTTAAACCCTTTGCTAAACATAAGACATTTTATGTATCTGGAGAATAATTACAAACAATTTAACCCTAAACATTAGGTATCCAAGTGTTTGAACGTCCATAAGGAGGACGTTTTAAACAAAATAATGTTGTGCGAAATCTAAGTTGACATTTTGACATTCCGTTCGTGGAAACAACTTATGATTCGCCCAGAATAAAAAGTGTTTTTTACAATTGTCAGTGTGTGTGTGTGTGTTTCTTCATATATAGTATGAGTATAGCATAGATCAAAAATGAAAAAGTGCAGGTTGCTCCAACATTTGTAGATCTAACCTTTTCATTTGAGACATTAATGTGTAATGCTAGTCACTAAAAGCTAGGCGCTGACCATACGGACCTGTTTTCAACAGATATATCCCAACCAAATTATTAATTTTTCCCACTTGTTCCGTCAGTTTAGAAAAATATGTCAGCTTTGTCCCGTTTTCGAAAACCACGCTAATAATATAATCAAAATTAATACAACCCGTATAAACGCAAACTGTAAAACATTTGTAGCATTCGTCGAAATATCGGATTGATACGATACTAAACACCAAGTAATAACATGAAACTTGGGTAATTCTCTGAATCTTCGTTCGCTCGTTCACACATGCTTTTAAACGCGACTCAAAAGTTTTTATTTCACAATCTATTTTAAAAGTTTTTAGTCACAAAATTTAGAATGATAAAAAGGCGAAATTCTACATTTAGAACTACAGAATGAATTTATTAAACCCAAATTTTATTTAAGATGAATGATTTATATAATGATTGTGATGTTTATTTGGGGGGGGGGGTGGTATTGTTCGCGTCTGAGATTCGTTCTCACGAGCCCCCTTAGATATCCAACTAAACGAACTGTCGCCAGAACAGTTTTTTTATATTGGATTTCACAATGTAGATTGGTTGAATAGCCCAAGTCATTGTGTACGAAAAAACAAATACTTAGTATATTTCTCTGTTGCCCATGGAAATAAGAATTATATTAATCAAATGAAGAAAAGTCAAAAGCATAAAGATGTAGAGAAGATAATGATTTCAGCTAAAAATATCGGTTCGTTTATGACAAAACACAATAGACAGCTCAAACTATCAGTTCCTTCTTGATAAGACATGATGGACAGCTCAAACTATCAGTTTTTTCTTGATAAGACTTGATGAACAACTCAAAATATCAGTTCGTCCTTGATGGACAGGTCAAAATATCAGTTCGTTCATGATAAAGACACGATGGAGAAAGTAATAAAATCGCTATGAACGAATCTCTTTTTGCCTCTCTAATTCAATTCTGGCAAAGTGAATATGTGTTTATCAAAGTTATTCCTGTCCCGTTTGAAACAACGGAATTATGGTCAGCCAGTCTAAACATAGAGTAATTTCAGCGTATTGTATGGTTCTATTACATATAAATTGTTAATGAAGTCATAATTAACTGATGTTATTGATAGAAAATACAAGTTTGAAATAAAACGGAAGTGCATATTTTCTTTGGACGGCTCTTCAATTTCCGGCGAATTTCTCAATAACGACACAGATAATTTCTTGAAATTTGGAATACTAATATTCACGTAAAGACCTACCACCACTATTGTATGAAAGTTTCTGTTGAAAATAAAAAATATTTTACGGATTCGAGGGAGCTGGGATATCCGCTCCTAAAATCCAATTCCCCTAATTATGTAACATTAGAAAGCGAACCAATTATTACTAAAAATTTGAAATTTAAATAAAAATTTAGTCATTCAGAACTAAGAGAACTATAATAGTAAGGGAGAAAGTCCTGTACCTGTTTTAAATCACATTTTCATTTATTTTTTTTAATTTATTAAAATTGCCTGAAAATGGCAATGACTAAGGCAATTTTATATAGAAAATAATTTATTTTAAAAATATAGAATCAAACAAATAATATTAATTTAATGAAACAATTTATTCTTCAATAAAAAACAAAAGCGAACAATTCCAAACAAAAAGGTGACAAGAATTTTAACGAGAATCAAAGAATTACAAAGGTATGATGATGAAGAGCCATTAATCACTTCCAAGATTGGTAAAATAATAATATTACCAGCTATAAGCATACTAATAGGCAATATCAAATCATAAAAATAGTTTTTTAACGATGAGGTGAACTATTATTCTTCTTGTCAGTTTATAATATCAAAGAAAGGGTGTTTTATATATATATATATATATTTGCATAAGTTAAAAAAAAAGGTCATGGAATTTAGAATCGCCTACACATATATGATAAGAACAGTACCTCCAGGGGACCAGCATCCGAAGGCAAGCAAACTTTACGCCCTCGAAAGAGTAACAAAGTGAAAAGGTTTTTTATTATTATTATCAATATATATATAGAAGGAGTACACTGCAGAGTGGTGGGTATCACACTGCCAATTCACAACTTCACTATCTCAAATATTTAATAAATTGAGGAATATATTCATTCAATTTATATATTTAATTAAAAAATATCAAAACGAGAGTTATCTAATCTCCAAGAGAAAATGCAATCAATTATTGTATATACTAACCAGTATTGACATGCTACTGTTTTTCTTATTAACACGCAAATTTTTTGAAAGCTTATAATTTTGAGAACTTCTCAAAATGTTATTACAAACTAATATACTAATTATAACTTGAAGATGATCCGACATAACATGCATATTTTTAATGTTCCTGGCCGGTTTCGGATTTTCATCCATCTCAGAGAGTAAGACTATCAACTGCTTGTAGACATCTCTCTCAAAGCATTATTAATATCATTTAAACAAAAAAAAGCACGAAAAATAAAAAAAAAAAAAACGAATATATTTTGACTTGTTCTAATTATTTATTTTAATATCATCTCAAATTTACCATTTTATATTAACCTTCTTGCGTACGAATTTACCAACAACCTTGCATGTATTTCAATAATTATTTTGGTGCAAGCTTTTAGCTTTTATATCTAAATTTATATCTATCCTTTCCTTCAACTTCATTCATTTTTGTATAATGAACTCTTGAAATTTCCTATCCCCCCCACCCCTATGAAAAAAGCCTTGACAAAACATTGCATACTTAACACCATTAAAATTTAACTGTAACCTGCTTCAGAATTCACTATTTATTATACACCATTTTCTAATGTCTAATCATAATTTATAATCATTCCATTTTTATTATTAAAAACACACACACACACATAGTAAAATTAACATTATAACCTCCTGCGCATACAATCAACGCATAACAGAAACATTAAATTCAAGCCTTGGTACAGCCATACTCTCACGATTTATGAGAATCTGAAACTGAACGAATCCCAGACGTTATCCAGCTAAGCGGTCCAATCTACATATTCAATAACTAATTATTTGTAAATTCATTTCCATTCAAAAAAGAAAAAGTATACAAATAAAAGTATCATAAAATTTAAGGAATTTAATTTGAGGTTAAATCATAAAGTTCAGTGCTTGAAATTAAAAATATCTTCAAAAAGACCCTGAATTGTTCATCATGTTCCATCATCATCAGGACTCATAAAACGGTCGACCGAAAATAAAAACAATAAAAAACCAAAAATAATTCTTTGCCATTTTTGCGAAAAACAGTCTGTAAATTATCTAGAGTCAGTTATCCAGCCAATCTAAGAGGTTCAAACTACTAGTATCTATAATCTACCACGTTCCAGTGTATGTGAACATACAATATATATTGTACGTATATAATAACCGTCTTTAAATGGTTTTGTGTATATGTGCTAGTGTGTTGGCGCGCTGCGGTACTACTACTAAACCCAAATACTTTTTCATAATTCTGCTAGTTTGTACTTTTATGTGTAGTGTTTAATACTAGAGATATCAGTGAAGAGTTGATAGTATTATCAGGCTGGAGACACCCACAGGTATGCCAAGATTCCTGATATGGGCTAGCTCACAAAAAAAGCAACAGTTAGATATCAAAAATCCATGTAAGTAGCTAATTCAATATGAAAGGTTTTTGTGAAACGGGACCTTCTTTCTTTTTAATAATATTTGTATTCTAACGTCATTCTATGTAGAGAAATTTCCAGCAAATACTGTTTGAAGGAAACTATTATTAGGTCGTGTCGGTGGAAATTGGATAACGCAAAGATGTGTGCTCACAAACAAATATTTGATTGAAACATTAAGCGTGTCACTTAAACCACCTTAAAATGTCCAAAAAATACATCCAATTAAATTTATTTCTTTCTGGTATTTTATCTGTCGTAGCATGCATATTCCTTTTATTCCTGACCGGTTTTGGATTTTCATCCATCGTCAGAGTAAATTCACCAAGTTCGGGTAGAGAGTTCACTTCTATGCAATGTTTCTATTAGACTCACACTTGTTGGTTGTATATATGTGCGGGAGGTTATAACATTATGTTACTAAGTAAGTGTGTTTAATGACAAAATGGATTTCTTATCGCCCGCCCTAATAAAAATGACTTGATAAAACATTGAGCATACTTAACACCACTATTAAAATTTAGTTATAAAGTAACTTTCAAAACATGCTATTTATTATACTCTATTTTCTAATGTCTAATCATAATTTATAATTATTCCATTTTCTATTAAACATACACACATAATAACAAAACATTATAACCTTCCGCACATATATACAACCAACAAGTGTGAGTGTAACAGAACCATTGCGTTGAAGTGAACTCTCTTACACGAACTTGGTGAATTTGCTCTGACTATGGATGAAAATCCGAAACCGATCAGGAACAAGAGGAATATATATGCTTCGACGGATAAAATACCAGAAAGAAATAAATTTAATTAGATGTATTTTTTGGACATTTTAAGGTGGTTTAAGTGACACGCTTAAGGTTTCAGTCAAATATTTGTTTGTGACTACACATCTTTGCGTTATCCAATTTCCACCGACACGACCTAATAATAGTTTCCTTCAAACAGTATTTGTTGGAAATTTCGCTACATAGAATGACGTTAGAATACAAATATTATTAAAAAGAAAGAAGGTCCCGTTTCATAAAAATCTTTCATATTGAATTACGACTAACCCACTTACATGGATTTTTGATATATAACTGTTGCTTTTTTTGTGAGCTAGCCCAAATTAGGAATCTTGGCATACCTCCTGGGTGTCTCCTGCCTGATAATACTATCAACACTTCACTGATATCTCTAATATTAAACACTACACATAAAAGTATAAACTAGCAGAATTATGAAAAAATATTTGGATTTAGTAGTACTACCACAGCGCACAACCAACACGCTAGCACATATACACAAAACCATATACACATATGGATAAAATACTAGCAGTTATCCAGCATTACAAACCCATCCACATATTCAACAATCATTTATTTCTAATCGATTTTTTTTATATTTCTTCTTAATAGTTACGTAGAATTTTGTTTCTTCCTGATAGATAAGCTAGGAAACAAATTGGGAATTCGATAACCTAATTTAGATTAACACGTATATGAATTTCACTTTTTCTAGAATACCCAAACAAAATTTTTATATGTCCGAATAAAATAGAAAATTTCGTTATGTTGCATATGTAATAGTGTAGCGCGCTAGACTCCCATGCGGAGGACCCGGGTTCCAGTCCAGTGCTAACTTTACGAGTATTTTTTTATCTTCCTCGGTGCCCTTACAGCTCAATGACTGGTGATAGAAACGTGCGCTGTTGTGCTGGAACTCTCTTTAGAGGAAAGTTTAACGCTGAAAAACTCACTGAAAAATCCTACCAAAATTAAATTTTTTGGAAAAATGTTTTTAAAAATCTCGTGGGCTTTTATGGAAAATGCAATAAAATCCTACTTCCGGTTGCAAAATTTAGACCGAAACCTTTGTATCGGATATGAAATAAAGGAAAATGAAACACAGTTTGAATCCTGTGAATTTTTTTTTTTTACGTTTTTTATAATATTTTGTTCACACGCACACGCATTTCGCAGCTAAAACCTCTATTTCCGATGAATAAAAAAGTTGATATAATCGCATTACTTTTTACTGCATTAAGAAAAATGCAAAAAAAAAAAAAAATCCCGTGTGAAACACTCACACAACTTTCTTTTACTCCTGTGAATACAATATTATATAATATGTTTTGGGTGTTCGTTAAGACCGCTGTATTCAATGTTGTAAATTGGATGTTAAGGTTCGGTCATACAAAAAAACTCTTCTTTTTTTTGTAAATTTCTACCGACATTTCGGCAAATTTATTGCCTTCTTCAGGGTAAAAATTTTCAGTTAGAATTACTTATAAACTCTAGTTTAACCTGTGACATACTATCAACACTTGGTGCTGGTATGTCACAGGTTAAACTAGAGTTTGTAAATAATTCTAACTGAAAATTTTTACCCTAAAGAAGGCAATAAATTTGCCGAAACGTCGGTAAAAATTTAAAAAGAGTTCTTTTGTATGACCGAACCTCAACATCCAATTTACAACATTATATAATATATATTAAATAAAAAAAATAAAAAATGTATTTCTCAAATTCTACATATTTGTAGTGGAGGGGGGATAAGTACCTACATAAGTACTAATCCTAGTAGGTAGACTAGTGAATACATTTTGTCCTAGTAGAGTGCGCCAAAAACACTGAACCATCTGAGTATAATATTTCCAAATTTAATGCCACAAATTCCACACAACTATCCAAAATCTATTTTTATGTGAAAATGTTTGAAATAAAAAAGTGATATACGTATTTATATCTGTGCAGTTAGCGTATCAAGTTTAAAGGAAATCTTTATAGATGTTTTCGAGAAAATCCTCCCCTCCCCCCTAAACACTAAAACCTATTCTGTAAAGTCGCACTTCCGTTTAACCGATTTTTTTTTCAACTTTGGGATTCTAGCAATGCTTCTAAATATTATATTATTGGTAGAACCATATATTGTATTGAAATGGTACTTTATAGAGAAACACAACCCCAGATCCCAGATTCCTAAAGAAATTAATTTTCGCGGGGAAATGTTTCAAATGAAAGTGATAGGGTTTCATTTCTATAGATAGTATACGAAGTTTAAAGAAAATCATTGGAGCCGTTTTGGAGGAAATCGCCGTAAAACTGAAACGAAAAAACATTCAGTAAAGACTCACTTCCGGTTGATGGATTTTGGCTGAAAACCTTTGAAAGAGATGCTGAGGTAGTAGCTAAACGGAATACACCAAATTTGAACTTCCTGTGAAAATTTGTTTGGAAATATTCTATTAAAACTTTAACAACACACACATGCATTTCTTTCGTATTCAGAGGACCTCAAAACATGTATTTCCTGTGATAACACAATATCAACAATTTTGCACGATCGTTATACTTCCTCTTACCGGAAGTAAAAGGAAAGTAAAAACAGTTAATCTATTGATGCTTACTTCTGGGATAAGATAAACAACTAACTCTTTGTTTGAATATAAAATATGTTTACTGTTATAGACAGAACACGGCTGATCTATTAATCTAACAATATATAATAATCAAATATTTTATAAAAACATATCTTATCTTTGTATTTTAATTATGGGTGATTGTGTCTGGTATTGATCGCAATATATGTATGTTTTACTTTTATATTAGTGTATTCTTACGTCAAAATTCATAGTGCTATGGGTCTGAAAAAACAAATTTGATATGAATCAATCACAAAACTTTCTCTTACAGCCGTTATATGCAATGATACGTTTACAATGATACATTTTCTTTACACTTCAAATTTTATTCATATCTCTTAACAATAAATATAGAGGTAGTGGGGAACAAATAACATACACAGGCACCACCGTATATGAAGTGTGATTACATTATATTCCAGTGGGCAGCGCCAAAAATAAAAATATTTCAAATTTAACGCTACAAATTCGTGAACTCTTTAAAGGTTTATATTTGTGTAGTACGTATTCCAAGTTTAAAGAAAAATGCTATGGTTGTTTTCAAGAAAATTAAGAATAACTCAAAAACCTAATCTGTAAAATCGCACTTCCGTTTTACCGATTTTACATCCATTAATATTATATAGTGGTAAAACCATACCCTTTACAAATATGACATCTGGAAAGGAAAGCTTAGCGTTTCTGTTCCCCTAGAATCCCCGTCAAAAATCATTTTTTCCAGGGACAATGTTTAAAAAAATAAAATAAAATAAAAGTGATAGGTATTTATGTCTGTCGATAGTATATCAGGTTTAATAGAAAATAGTTGGACCGTTTTCCAAAAAAAAAAATTGCGTAAACTGAACGAAAAATACCGCTCATTAAAGTCACACTTCCGGTTGATGGATTTTATCCCAAAACTTTCGTGTCAGATGCGATGGTAGTAAGTACCTAAACAGAATACCAAGTTTCTAGCGGTTTTTCATTTTTGAGATATTTTTTGCACACATATATTTAGAGACCACTCGTTAAAAACATTTTTTTCGTACGAGGAGGAGTAAGAGAAAGAAGATGGTAACCCACGGAGCGGTGGTGTGGTGGACAAAGACCTTGCAGATGGGGGGGTCGGGAGCGCTCGGAAGTGTTCAAAGGCTGGCTTGCCTGAGCATGACGGGTCCTATGATGACTACCCCCACTGCGGCCTTGGAGGTCCTGTCAAACCTTCCACCACTCCACATTTACGTCCAAGGCGTTGCAAGAGCAGTTGTGGCACGACTACAACAGGGACAAGCGCCCATCTATCCCAGGCATACTGGGAGGTACCAAGACCTATGGGAGGAGCTGGAGGCGGACCCGATCTTGGGCCTGCCTACGGACATAATGACTCCTAGGTATGACTTCCAAAAACCCTTCAAAGTCTTGATATTAGACAGAGGGGCATGGAAGAATGGGCCGCCAATTACAGGCGAATCTATGTGGTACACGGACGGGTCCAAGACGGAAGATGGAGTGGGAGCCGGCGTGTACGGGGCTCATCCGAGATGTAATATCTCGGTGAGCCTGGGAAGGCTAGCTACGGTCTTTTCAGGCGGAGCTAGTCGCGATTATTATCTGCGCCGCCGAAATAAGAAGACGGGGAGTGTATAACTCCAGAGTCGTCATTTATTCGGATAGCCAGGCTGCTCTGCGGGCAATTGACTCGTGGGAGATCAGCTCAAGGCTGGTGTGGGACTGCCTAGGTGCACTCAAGGGAAATTAGTAGCCATAATAAGGTCTTCCTGGTTTGGGTACCTGGGCACTCGGGTTACAGAGGCAATGAGGCGGCGGACCGCCTGGCCCGGGAGGGTTCAATGAGAGCACTTATCGGGCCGGAGCCGTTCTGTGGCGTCTCAAGATGCCTCAGGAGTGCATCCATCAAGCATGGATGCAGGACCGATCAAGGGAATGGTGGGTCAAAACTCCAGGCCAGAGACAGGCGAAAAAGTTTATCTATAGCTACTCGCCCAAGCTAACTGCAGAATTACTCCAACTAGGCCGGGTGGCCATAAGGATAGCAGTTGGCATTCTCACTGGCCACTGGAGATTAAATAAGCACATGCATCGCATGGGCCTGGCAACGGATAGCCTGTGCAGGTTTTGTCAGGAAGAAGAGGAGACGGCACTGCATGTGGTATGTCAGTGCGAGGGGCTGGTCTGGCTAAGGTACCGCCTCTTTGGTAAAGAGAAGCTGGTGCCAACAAGCCTCAGCCAGGGCCCTCTCTCGGACCTATTAAGTCTTTTAAGGCAAGCAGGACTCGAGAGAGTGCTCTGATGGCAGGTGCTCTGATTGACCACCTCAGAGCCCCCCCCCCCAATTCCATAGGCCGGCTAAGGACAGGATAGGGGGAGGGTCTCCAACTAGGGGGTTGCCACAATAGATCCTTGGGGTGTCGCGGCGGCGTAGGCTGAAGAGCCAATTCCCCCGTTAGAATCTAATCTAAGAGAAAGAAGACAGAGAAATCTGAAACGATTTGTTTACATAAAAATTTTGAGTTTTTGGTACAATCTTGCATAGGTAAGAAATGGAGATAATTTTGCTATACAAACAAGAAGCAAAATCTTAAGAACAAAATTACTATAAAATATTTCAGCTACTTTTTTGACAGATATAGACACGAGTTATAGATCATAATACACAAACTCTACAAATCTGGTTCGAGTAATCTATACATCAGCGAAAGAAATATGTAAAATGAGGTTCAAAATCTAAATAATTAATAAACTCATATATTTCGCAATGCTGTCCCTTTAGGCTGATTACATTGAGGTCCCAATCTAACTTATACATACCAGATAAACAAGTCGGTGAATATGATATCATACATATCAATCAATATAGGCGATGACTTAATATATAAATATCTCACATTATAACTTCCAATCACCCAAAATGTAATTAGATTTCCCGTAATAAACCTTTAGTTAATAATGATATTAAGTAATTTACAAATATTTAATCGCATGTAATTTTTATGTAAATAAATATAAACTGATTAGTTTTCTTGAACTAATCTAGTAACTAAAAATGAGTGACAGACTATAATTACTATATTTACAATCCCAAAAGCATAATTAATATAGTTTTATTTACATACAAAATCAAAATACAGACAAAATACGACAAAGTATCATAAGCGCTTATATGATGACCACGAATTCAAGGCGAGTAAAGAGTCACACAATTCAAAAACATTCTCACACACATACACACACACAGCCATATACCATACCACATCAAACCTTACAGATAGGTGGGGAATTGGTTATAAGAGGCGAAACGATAAAGAAGGCGCCTCTTTCCTAACAAATGAATGACTTTACGCTATCTCTAAACAGAGATAACACGGCGCGCTAACTGATAATAAAACTTATCTTCAATTTGGTTCTTCTTTTTTTTTATATATATTTTTTCATTGTGTTTACAAATGTTATCATTTTTTTTTTTTTTTTTATTTCTTTATATACTACGCACATTAAACTTCAAGTTCCTCATACTCCTCAAGGATATCCTGAGGAAAAAAAAATTAGGTGTAAAACACTCACAAGACAAGTCTGTTACTGCAATTCTTACTGCTTTAAATGAAAACATTTCTTTAACATCGGAATTTTTACTACATATTTAGTTCTCTTAACTCTCACCTGATGGTGGAACATAATTATAGTGGTGACATGACAGAAAGTAGTTTCAGCTTCCCCCAGAACCTCAAAATCAATTTCTTCAAAGATCTTTCAAATAAAAGTAATAGATAAATCTTATAATGTATACAATACAAGAAAAAGTCTCTAATAATATCAATTTAAATAGTCATTGTTTTAGAAGAAGCAAATAAAATGATAAAAGGAAGGGATTAGGGGGTTTATACACGCATAACCTATTCTGCACATGACTCTGTTCGTTCGTTGTAAATAGGTTATCAATGTGGTGTACAAAACTGTTGGGCTTTCTGTATATGGTCATGTAACTAATGAAGAATAGGGGATTATTGATCTGAACTCAGAAAACGGTTTCATGATTGTATGCTCTCACCGTAAATGCAACCATTGGATGTCAGTATCATGGAGCTCCTAAGAATGTTTTGTGGCCAGGAAATCAAAACAAGACTTCTTAACTATCCGGGAAGAGATGCAACACAGTACTAGATAGCCAAGCTGTTTGGGACTTGCATATATACAAGCTGTTAGGGCCGCCACAATGAGGTCTCTCCGGATTTGGGAAAAACTTAATCAGTGAAAGACTTCGGATCAAAAACATCAAATAAATGGCAGAAGATTGTGAAACAGTCTGCTCTTCTGAAGACGAGAACCAAACGTGGCGCCTTCTTTGCAAAGAAATGACAAAAGAAGATTAGACGCCAAAAAATAGATGGCCAGGTTAGGTATTTAAAATGTCAGAAGTAGGCTCAATGAGGGATGTACAGGGCGGAATGAAGATGATTTAAATGAATACAAATGTACTCCATGTTTTAGAGTGAGAATATAATACCGGTTTTATCCCACAAAGTACCCGGTGGTTTCACCGGGCACTTGACCGTAATTTGTGCATGTTTTGTTTATGTTAAATAAACTAAAAAAATTTATCCTTATAACTTATATGCTTTGTAGTTATATTATTTGTCTTTCACTGTTATTAAATTAAAGTTTCAACCACAAAACTGTTAAGAAAACACCGATATCATTTCTTTCCCTTAGCTACTCAGTTTTACCTACTCTATGTCCTAAATATATAGAGGGTATGCTAGCGTCAAGGGTTTTAAAGTGGTTTTGTCTGATTAAATCGTGTCCAATTGGAATATTAACCTAAAACGAATAAGATTAATTTTAAATGGTTTGAGGTACCCAATTTATTGGCTTATATTTATTACGTAAGATAGGGTAAGCAATATTTGAGATCTTAGGTGATTTGTATGGCCCAGAGAGCAAGCCATACAAAGAACTGCTTGGTAATTAATTAACTTCAGCCAATCCCGAATATATACACATTCAAGGTTGCACTAAAAAGAGGCCATAAGTTCATCAGAAGATATGTGAAGAACAAGTTACAGCAGCTTTTATTCGCCAATCGGTTGGATAACCCCGCATTCTCTCACTCAAACTCTTTCTTGGAAGGGAAATGCATTCCCGACTAGATCTTCTAATTCAAGTGAGGCAGACACCAATTCGCACACATAAAAAAAGGTAGGACGAGCAGATAAGACGAAAATTCGAAGTAATGGAGAAAGTGGCTTTAAGAATGTACCAAGGTCATGAAAAATTGGAATTCGGAACCGTTGATGAGTATAAAAAAGACCTGCATTATCTCGAGAAAGAATGCTTTATACTTGCACCTCCACACGCCGACCAACTAAGGCATATCTAAGAATAGCAAAGGTTCCAGAGTAAGATAGAGAAACTTAATAAGAATTGAATGGGCAGAGTGAATAATGTAAATGTAAATGATGATATTAATTTCATAATAAAATTATTGAATTATTAATTGTTTTTTCTTCACCATACGTTATTAAGCATCAGAAACAAAACTAGCAAAGCAAACAACACTCAGTAGGCAATCAAATCCGGAAATCCTTCTCAGTTCATTCGTTAACTGGCTTCTCACACGACATACTTGGTCTCGGAGGAAATAAAGGAGTCTCCTTCAGGTCTTTCAGGTCGCACTGGATTTGGTACACTATAGCCATATAAAATATAATGAACGGTTCCTTCTTCACCGTAATTACAAATTCCAAATTTTAGGAAAATTTGTTCATTGGAAATTGAGAACAGCAAGCAAGAGAAAGGCTCGTGGGTTTTCTCACACCCATTTATTTGTTTATTTATTTATTTATTTATTTATTTATTTATTACGAGTTTTGTTTACTTTATTGAAGAGAGCAATTAATAACTTGTATTGAAATGGCCCGATCCACTAAATAAATAAACCTTAATATTAGACGCTTGAATATTAGACCTAAGATCATTGCGAACAATTTAAAAGCAATATTTTACTAAATCTATAAAACTGTAATTAGTATTGAAATAAAATATACCACTTTATTATAATTAATTATAAATTAACAAAAATCGATGGCTAATTAAAAAAAAAAAAAAAAAATCAAAAGCATCATACGATTAACTGAGTGCAGACGTGAATAATATTTTAAAAAAAAAAAACAAAAAAAAAAACGAGATATCTTAATTGATGAATGATATGTGGAAGGCTACTGTATCATATTTAGTAATTATATCATATCATTAAAGTACTTCAGAGTCGTAATTCTCTGCTTTTATGAATAATATTATTATTAAATAACTCTAATAGATAGTTTTAACACTTTTTGGTTCACATCAATTTTCGATTGTAGAGGAGGTCCAATCACCACCACTAAACAGGTTTCATTGCCATTCTAAGACAAGTTTATTTCCAATATTATTTTTTAACAATACTACAAAACTATAGTAATATTGATTCTTTTTTCAGGCGTAAGATATGCTGTTTTTGTAGGAATTGAAAAAAAAATTATAGAATAAAGAATAAAAAAATGAAGTCTGAGAGAAATTACTTTTTATCATCACTATAGTTTTTGGATTTTCATGTATACGGTCTAGGGTTTTAAAGGAATAAAAATATCTTCAAAAATGAATTCTTAAGACGAATCAAAACGGCAATAATATTCTAGTAACAAACAATATTATTCGGCAACAAACAAAAGAATCAATTATGTGTACTGGAAGACTTTATCTGCGCAAACAGATGGAAGGAGATGTTGTCAGAGATTGATACAAGCGAAGATCTGAAGATATAGGCGGAGATACTAATCTAAGGATAGATTCTCGTGAAAGTCTGTTTCATGAGACAGTAGCGTTTTAATAAAACACATTGAGCTGTTTTATTAAGCGATTTGTGCAGTGATCGATGCAGTATGGACGACATGGTGTATTTGTCAATATTGTATTTGCATTGTAAAATTTATTTAAAAAAATAAAGCGAAGGCTGTGGATACATCAAATTATGAAAGGAAGGCAACAAAAAGGGCATTTTCATACGTTGTTTGCTGAAGTACAAAGAAGATGAAAAATTTGTTAACTTACTGGGATGTCGCGTAGTACTTTTGATCAGTTACTCACAATTTGTCAAGAAAAGCTAACAAAGAAGGATACTTTTTCCTCATATCCCAAAGTGCCGGTCGATTTTCTACTTCGTTTATTTATTAGCTTTTCTGCATCAAATTTTTCTCCAGCCATTTGTAAACAAAACGAGTCAACACAGCCCGCGCCCTAAACAGAGCCATCTGAACACATTAAAACACCTTTCGGTGACTTCGGGTAAGTTAAACCGAGTCGATTCCTCATATCAATCACCTACCGACGCTTTTTTAAAGCCGCCTCACAAAACGAAACACACGGCAGCGCTGTGTATGTTTTACAATATTATGATATAGTCCATTACGATGTTCGACTCGTTAAACGCTTCGGTTAAAACCGAGTGTCTGTCTTTACCCTAATTGATTTCCACATTACAAGCTTCAATATCACAACTTGGGGCATTATCCCTCCGAGTATACCCTCGTTTTCAACGGCACTAAAAATGCAAGGTCCCACTCGAAAAAATTGGTTAGATAAATTAGTAACTGAAACTAATAATTAGGCTAGACGTGAGGACCCCAGGAAAACATCCCCCCTCCCCTATTCCAATGTATAGCTCAGCGAGATAGAAATTATTTCAGACATATATTGTATAATTTAAAGAGGTACCTGCAGTAGATACACTGATGGGTTACTTTTATGATTTAAGATATAAAATATTAAAAATATAGTTGAACGATAGATTTTACGTTGCAAATAGCTGTATAGCAAATGCTAATGCCATTAAGGAAGTAAAAAAAAAAAATTATTAAATTAAAGATTTTTTAATGGAAACACCGACAGACAGACTGCGCTAAAGATGCGTGAGTACAAATCAATATAATAAACAACAAATCAATATTGTCTGACCGAATACCCTAATATTTTCAATGCACTTTTAAACTCAAGTGTTAAAATCCAGAATTTTTTTTTTTTTTTTACAAATCAAAAGGCTTTTAAGAGGTGACAATGTTGATAAGAAATTGTCTCGGAATATATATGATAACATAAATTTTCGGAGATAATAAAAAGTATATGTCCCAATGCCATTATCAAACAATTAGCATTACCATCTTCTACAGTTAGAATGAATGGAAAAATTAATAATGACAAAATATATGAAAAACTTATTAAAAAGTTGATGTGTTAAGTTGAACTGTATAAGAAATGGATAAACCGTGAATTTCAACTCAATTCATTCCACAATACATCCAATTTCTGAAAGAGTTTATCTCATATTTCTGTCAGTTTGTAAATACGTATGACACCTATCACTAATGAATAAACATTGTGATATTAAAAACTTCAAAAACATTAAGTAAGTTCTGAAAAGAACAAGGTTTAAAGATATCAAAACAGGATATCAATATTGAAATGTATATATGGTCAAGTTTAAGGGAAATTTTCGATACAAATGGAAAAAAAAAATGGAACTTCCAGTCAGTAAAGTGACAGGTTCTGATTTATCGATTTTTTTTTTTTATTAAAACGATATTGTCCGAATCCCCTGGTGGCATCTAAGAGAATTACCAAATTTCAAGATTCTGCCATTTTTATGTACAAGGAATTTATTTTATTTTTTTGCGCATCGACAGCTGTGGTCATTAGCGCCTCTCAATATTTTTTTGTTTTCTTCTCTAACTTGTCTCCGCAGTCTGGGATGGCACGTAGTTTTTCTTTACCTTATAGCATCCAATTCACTACCTTCCAACAAGGTATGATGGAGCCTCCGGTGTAGAACAAGGTTCTACACATCCCCTCTTGGCCATCGATCCAGTCGACGAGGGGGAGTGTGCATACCTGGTTTTGCCAACCCTTTATTTATCAAATTATTTTGGGCACTTGCGTATAAATATTCCTTCGCTTCTGGAAATAAACTGTATTGAGTTTTATATCTGGACTCTTGTTTATAATATACTACAGTGATGATCCTCTTATCTGGTGGACTCAACTCATTCATTTTAAAATATATTTTCATGCCTGAAGGCTATTTGCATTTAAAAGTTGAAGTACTTTTATAAATATTCCTTTCCCTGAAAATTATTTTACATAAATTCTTATGTACACTATTTACACTCGCTCATATCATCGTTTATTCCGATAAAAAAAAAAACACACGCACACACTAATAAATACAAGCATACCAATAAATACAATCTCGCTAATAAATACATTCATACCAATAAATACATTCAAACCCTGCATCCATACGGAGGGAGAGTACTCGATATTCCTCTCATGTACAAGGAAATATCGTGTCAAATTTTGCCGAATTGAGTTTTCATCGGAAATACATATTTTTGTGGTCCCCTTAGTCTGAAAAAGTGGTTTTTAGAAACGGGTTTGTGGGTGTGTATGTGTATGTGTGTGTGTGTGTGTGAGAGAGAGAGAGAGCGAGAGAGAGAGTTGTCACTGTAAACAAAAATACGGAAAATGACACAAAGTTCAAACTTGATATTTCCTTCTAAGTTCGACCAAGGGTTCTGACAACAAGGTTTTTGGATAAAAACGGTCAAAACCTGAATTTTCCAGGTTTATAAGATTTTCCTAGAACACGGGTTCCAAAGATTTTCTTTAAACTTGGTATATTAACTACAAAAAAAAAAAAAAATACAAATTATTTGTTGAGTGTTTGAGAGAAGGGTGGGATTACGCTTTCCTCCAAAATGCTGTTTTTAATTTATTATACGATTCTATCATCCATATAATATTAATCAGAACTGATTATGTAGCCAAAATTCCCTGTTCGTAGAAAAATCATTTAACCGGAAATACAACATTACGGAACATTTTTACAGTTTTCTGAAATTTTCAAATTTTCTCCATAAAAACATAGGTTTTTTTGAAGACCTAAACCGTTTGTTTGAAACTTTATCCGAGAAAATTCATTTAAGGATGGTTTGAAGGGAGGGGAGGTAAAGTTTTTTTCAAAAAAGTCACACCCACCAGATTTTTTTTTTTTTTTTTTTTTAGTTACGACAGATTTATTGCCAAAAGTAAATTTGTTGGGTGCAATACATTATAAAGAAAATAATAATAAATAAATAAATAAATAAATAAATAAAGCAAAAATAAACAGCGAAATCTGCCAGTAGTGACACACCTTGCGAATTTAATTATTACTACTTACATGAGATCATACAGGAGGATTATCAGGAAGTATGTGGAATGAGAGTCGACGTACGAGAGGGTTGTAATGTGAGTATTAAAGGTTCGTAGAATTTTTTTGTAGCTGACTTTGATATCTTTAAGGAAAGAGAATTCAAGTCATTATGGACTGATGAATTTCATACACAATAAGGAGCCTCAGTTCTGATGCTGTTGAGATTGGATACGTTGGAGGTTTGATCGCCTGGTTGAACAGTTCAAATCCTAGATGTTCATATGGGTTTGAGAAATGATATTGTATTATTAGACGTTTGTTTTATAATGAAAGTCGTGAACTTTAATCAATAATTCTTTTAACAAATCTGTATCGTGTAGTGAGACCCTTCCTTTTGAGTCATATGGTTGTGGTGGGGGTGCTGAGTTAATCTTTTGTCAATGCCACAGCCCAAGATAGTGGTCGACATCAACAGCTGAATGTATAGTATATAGGAGGAGGCAATTTTCCATTTTTTTGAACTAGTTTTCCCTGTCTGTTAAATGACTTTGTTGTTCAGAAAAATTACACGAATCAAGATAAGAGAATTGTGAATAGCACCTGCATACAAGCTCAAACTTGACATTTCGGTTAGGTACCACTACGACAAGAAGATTTTGGGTAAAAATCCGTAAATGAAAGCGTAACTTTATAAAATGCTTTTTCTCTATTTTTCATGATTTTCTGGACAATTGTCGTAAAGACTTTTATCGAAACTTCGAATACGATCTCTCTCTCTCTATATATATATATATCTCAATAAATGTCCATTACTTTCATTGAAACATTTTTCCAAGCAAACTGTTTGTTTTTAAGGGGAGCTATACATACATACATACATATATATATATATATATATATGTGTGTGTATGTGTGTGTGTGTGTGTGTGTGTGTGTGTGTGTGTGTTGAGAGAGAGAAATATGACTGATACAGATCAATCTCTAAAAAAGTAAATAGATTTGTAAAGTATTAAAATAAAAATCCCAAAAATTAGGTTATTAAATCCTGGCAATGGCCAATCGCTTCTACAAAAGCCACCTTAATTAAAGAACTACAAAATCCCCCAGAGGATCTTCACAACTTGATTCTATAATCGTACACCTGCGTCCGCAGGTATTCCTAAATTTCTGTGACCAATGGCGGACAATAAAAGTTATAGATATTGAACATCACAAGGTAGCCTAAAGACAGACTTGAGGTGAACACTCCAAATTCCTTATCAACATTTTGAAGAATTTAATAAACAAATCAAAAGTTGCCGAAAAAATTAATAATAATTTTTTATATTAATCTAGAGTGAGAGAAAGAGAGAGAGAGAGGGAGTGAGAGATAAAAGTTTTCTTCTAAAAATAATTTGCAATGCAATAAAAACTGTGTGAACAAGAAGGTGGTTCGCCACTACTAGCTGATCAGCTGATAATAAAAATGATCACCATATAGAATGAAAAGAAAGAATTTGCCAATCCTTTCACTTGGACAATTATTTAGTCAGCCAGCAAGTCAAGAGGTAGAGAGAAGAAAAAGCAACAATAATAATGACAACAAGAATATAGACAGAGAGAGAGCGTGTGTGTGTGAGAAAGAGAGAGTGAGTGACGGCGGCAGTGGCCGGGCGCCACGTTTGCCAAAATTCAGTTTACCCGTAACCATGACGACCAATAACGATGACGCAATATGACCTACTTCTCACTGGCTCAGTCAGTCAGTCAGTGTTGTTGGTATTATACAGTGTGTGTATACAATAAGGGGGGAAAACCCCCAGCAGTCAGTCGTCAGTTGTTGTACTGTTGAACGTCTTATAGTAGTTTTGTGGTGGGGGAGAGGTGTACATTGTTTGGGAGTTTTCTATTCTGCAAAAAATAAAAATATGTTGGCAGAACAAAAGAAAAAAAAAAATTATACGTTGAAAATCTGTCGTTGCTAGAACTTTAACTAAGTTATCATATTTTAAAAAAAAAAAAACCTTCGACCAGAAAATTCTCCATTCAACATTACCAAAAACAATGAACTCTCCACATACCGAGAACAGTCGACCACCTGTTTAACTCTCACTCCCACCGCCCGCTACCTAATTAATTTCACTTTCATTATCAAATTACGCGCTTTATATATATATATAATATATATATTTTTATATACGATTATTTTATTTACTGTTCCCTACCAATATAATTTACTAAAATATTTACCATGGGCGGTCATTAAAAACCACGCTGTTTTACTTTCTCTTACTCCTAGTAAGAGGAAGTATTTGTAATCGTGCTCAAATTTTCGATAGCGAGTTTTCACGGAAATATCGTGTGAGGTCCCATGAGCCAAAAAAGGGTTTAGCGAATGGTCTGTGTGTGTGTGTGTGTGTGTGTCTGGTGTGGTGTATGATGGAACAGCCTCCTCAAAAACGGAAAAAATCGTAGAAAGTTCAAACTTGGATATACGTTTAGGTATCACCATGGACTGCCGGTGCGTTATTGTGTCAATATTCCTCAACCGGAAGTACCACTTTACTAGTGTTTTTTTTACGCTTTTGCGATTTTCTCAAAAATGGCTCCGACGATTTTCTTTAAACTTGGTATGTCAACTACACGTACAAAGAGCTATAACTTTTATTTGAAACATTTCTCCAGGAAAATTCATTTAAGGGCACTCTGGGGGAGGGGTGGGGTTAGGTTTCCATCTAAAGTGCTATTTCAGTTTATTAGACAATTCTGTCATCTAAATAATGTTAATTAGAATTAAATATGTTGTTGAAATTCCGAGTTTGAAACAAAATAGATAACCGGAAGTGCGTTTTTGTTTACTGAAATTCTAATTGCCAGGCTTCTGGTATTTTCTCGAAAATGGTTTTCCAACGATTTTCTTAACAGCGTGTTAAACTATACTATAAAGAGCTACAACTTTTATTTGAAACTTTCCCCTGATAAATTCATTTAAGGGGACTTTTGGGGGAGGGGGGTTATGTTTTTCTTTAAAATGCTATCACAGTTGATTATACAATTCTGTCATCCAAATTGAAATAACTAGAAATTAATATATTACCCAAATTCCGAGTTTCAAGGAAATTAGTAAACCGGACAGTTTTACTGGACAGTGTTTCCACTTTTCGACGAATTTCATTAAATTTGTTACACTAACTATAAAATTTGTCAATTATAATTTTGAGTACTGGAGTAAGAGAAAGTTGTGTGAGTGTTTCACACCAGATTTTTTTTTTATAATTTAATTCTAATTTGTAAGTCGTAAAATATTATTTTATATTTGGTACACTTTCCGTTACGATCACATCAAATTTTCGAAAAAACATGTTTTCAAGACTCCAGAGAATGAATAAGTTTTTTTATTTTTATTTTTTTATTATTTTGGTTTAATATATGGTTCTATCATTTAAATAATATTAATTGTGTTGCCAAAATTCTGGACCGGATGTGTAACTTTACTGAACAGCTTTTTCTCCATGGGAAACACCAAGGAGTTTCGTAAACTTGGTTTACTATAGTCGTTTTATTAAGGTTTACATTCTGCTATTGATATAAACACTGAAGACAACTAGACATTTAGTCAACAAATTATAGTAAGTTTGAAGGAAATTTCCCAATAATAACTTACCTACGTAAAAAGGCAACAAGAGCAAATTCGTATGAGTGTTTCACATCAGTTGTTTTATTTTTTATTTGCTTTCCAAATTTGAATATTTGTTTTTTCAGAAATACATGCTTTTGAGTACACAATGTGAACTATAAAAATAGAATCTTGTGTAATTGAATTCCTCAACAAGACTTACTTTTATTGTTCTCAAAGTTCAAAACTTAATTAGTTTATTATTTCTGTTACTTAGTATTACAAGTTTAAAGGCAATCCTTTATAGTGTTTTCGAGTAAATTGATTAATAAGTGAGAAATCCATTCAATAAAGAGAAGTACATCCGGTTGACCGATTTATACATCAAAACATTTAATTTCATACAAAACAATTAATAAACTTTATAATAAAATGTAGGAGAAGGATTCGTATATTATTCGTAAAGAAATTTCATTTTATAGAAAATTTTAACGTAATAACGCCCTCAGAACCCAACAAAAAATTAATTTTCCCAAAAAACTGTTTCTGTTTATAGATTATTTTTTTTTTTAACTGTATTTTCTGATTCCTAGGTTAAAAGAAATATCAAATTTGATGATTCTGTAATTTTCATTTTTACATATTTCTACTGCTACAGGAATATATTGTGATCTTCTCAATTTTTGAAATTGAATTGTCACCGGAAATAGATGTTTTTTTAGCGAATCATCTGAATTGCGTGTGTGTGAACAAAATATATTTTTGAAAACGAAAATTCACAGGAAGTTCAACATTGTAATTTTGATCGATATCAATGATCATCATCACCCCATGAGAAAATGGCTCCAAAGATTTTTTTTTTCCTAAACTTCGAATCCTATCTACTAACAAATAACTTTTATTTGAAAGATTTTTGTAATAAAATTGTTTCTTAGAAAATAAAAAAACTTTTCTGTAAACTCGTACTTTCGGTTAACCAATTTTCCGTCAAATTTGGAGATCTAGCAATGTTTGTAAATAAACTGTACTGAAGTAAGTAATAAGTAATTATCATGGAAAATTGTTTCATATAAAAGTTATAGTGATTTAGATAGTATATGAAGCCCATGAAGGGCCAAGGCTTGCCAGGCAGACGGCGATTTGAAATGGGGGGGCGTGTGGTAAGCACGTCGTTTAGTTCACGATGCTGGGTCAACACCGACTTTGCCTTCACGGAAATCGAACCCTGAATTCTCGTACGAAAGGCGAGTGCGCTAGCCACTAGACCAACGTATGAGTACTAGATTAGTATATGAAGTTTAAAGAAAGAAATCATTGGAGCCATTTTCGAGAAAGTCGCGAAAAATTGATTCAGACTTGGAATTGTTGGTTATCTTACCAAGACTTTCGTTTAAGATGCCAATGTGGCGTATTTTTTTCTCTTAAATCTGATTTTTACTATACGCTCTCACAAGTCATTCACTCTTACAGATTTGGGAGATTTTTCCTATAGAAAACTGCTTCTATTAATGATGTATTATAGAGTAAAATTTTCGTTTGATTTTTTTCCCTCAAGTGCAAGTCTCTTTTATTACCAATAAATGGAAAAACCTAATGAACCCCGCGTCGGCGAACGGATCAACCATTACGCCGGGAAGTATTCCCTTATCCGGTATATTAGACGTCCTGCTGAGCAGAAATATCTATAATGCCCAATCATCCTTTGATAATAAGAGAACTATTTATTATTATTATTATGTATTGATCCTCGCCAATGTTTGATTGGCTTCTCTAAATCAACGATTCGTCCTCCCCTCCCCTCCTAAAATCCTGAAACTAAGTATTAGCAACTCCTTTCTGTGGGCCAGAACCTGTTCTGGGAATAGCCAAAAGTATGGGGCGAGGGCGTCTCTGAGAGAATGGACTCGGAGAGAACATAATCGTCACTGGAGGCAAAGTACTGCAAAAAAAAACACGGCAAAATGGTCATGCCAGAGCTGTGTGGAAGAAGAACCAGAGAAATCCTAGGTTTAAGCAGGTATCAGATAACGGGCCTGTTCACAGGGCACGGCAGGTTCAACAAGGTGGGACTGTGGTGTAGACTGTGTCAGGAAGATGGCCTCTCACCTGATGTTTGATTGCAATCGGCAGATTGCGGTACGAGATCTTCGGCACGTTGAGACCGGAGGAAATCGTACTCCAAGAAGAATTGGTGGGGAAGGTTCTGGACCTCATGAAGAAGGAGGGCTTCCTCTAACTAGGTATTAGGGTTGGGCGTAAACAGAAGCCTAAAAACTGGAGGCGCAGTGCATGGGTTTGAGTCCCCCCCCCCGGTGTCAATCTAATCTAAGTATTAGCAAGCCTGGACTAAACGGATGCAATACTTCTTTATTCATTAAAAATTTACGTCACAAAAATGATTCTACCAAGCACCAACACTGTATGGTTGTTATTACATTATAAATTATATTTTTTTAAATCGCTAAATTAATCACAAAATAAACAAAAGTCTAAGTACTATAAATGAATAATCAAAGTGAGAATTTTAAAAAACATAAAAGAAAAAAAAAAAAAACACTCTTAAATTAAATTCTAGATCTTGTAACATGTGGTAAGGGGAAATTGGAAACCTTCAATAAAAAGGGAAACAACCTTCAATAAAATAAATTGTTAAGCTTTAATAAAAAATTTTATCAATTGGAACTTTAGAATTAAATTAAGCGAAAGTCATGGGAATATTTCACACCCAACCTTTTTTTGTTTTTGTTTTAACTTCATCTGAACACAACAACAACAACAATGGTGCAAGAATACATGCTGCTAACAATGTTACTACGATAGATAAGAAAAATTCTATATCTTTTTTTCTTGCATTTGACATAAACAATACCAACGGGTCTCAATAAACAAATATAATTTTTACTTTTCTTATACAAGAGATATAGTTTTGTGATTAGTTAATCCCTTCAAAACTGAAATATTAGAATTGCTGCTGGAAAAATGTCCTATAAGTGTTTCACTTCTTTCTTTAATTTTGTTTCATATATTATCCAGTTCCTTAATTATTTTTATAAAAGTATATACATTATTGAAACGATAAAACTAGCCAATTAGGTAGTACCACCTATATAGAAGGCCGGATTGTACGATTTATTAGCTGGATAATGAATCTGTCTTGTTTACTTTTCTGTATATTTCCCACAGCAAACACTCCCCCACCCCCACCCCTGTTCTAACTGAAATTACCTGAGAGAAATTATTAATGAGAAAGAATTTTTTTTTTTTTTACTCTCCAAAATGAAAGGTTACTTTTGCAACGTTTAATGTGAAAAATGGTAGTGATAATAAAATTACTTATTTAGCCTAATTAATTAAAAGGAAACATTAATTATTAATTTATCATTATGGGTTCAGTGCTCAACTTAGTACTATACTAAGTTAATTTGATTAACAAAAAATTTGTCGTCTTTTATTTATTTATTTAAATTTATAAAATATTATAATTACTGATAAAACTAATAAAGGGATAGAGAGAGACCAGAAATTAGGCCTGCTGTTGGCTTCAGCAAATAATTATTATTACATTATTTTTAGATTAATCTGTTAACTTCAACTGACCAATTTTAACTTAAATTTAACTCTTTTAATTATTTTATTGAATATTAACTGCAGGAAGACATAGGGCACAACTCCCCTCCCCCAAATTAATTTTTTGCAAATATATTTCCATACAAAGTAAAAAAAAAAAAAAATCAAAGTGATTTGGAAAGAGTGCAGTATACCAATTAAATAAAACATTGTTTTAGAAATTGGAAGTTATACTAAAATTGTCATCTGTTACATATAACAATGAAGCGCCCCCTAGAACCACACTAAAATGAATTTCTTTGGTAAAATGTTAATTGTTAATAGAATTTTATAAACTAGTTATTATAACAAGTTTAAAAATCGTAAAAAGTAAAGAGAGTTAAGATTAACACCTCCAATGTACGGCCGAAAACCAACAGACTACAATTGCAAAGAAACATGACGGATGTGAGGTGGAAGATTCGATTTTTTTTTTCTTTTCTTTTCCATAGAAAATAGTGGTTTGTTCCCACAGAGCAGTAAAATCCTCAAAGAATTTAAAGAAAAGAATAGCCATTGAATCCATCAGAGAAATTAGTTTGGGATTTGGATTGAAACTGATGAGAAGCCTGGCCCATACACCACGTGGAATCAAGACACGTTTCATATAATCTACGAATCTAAGAAATCCTGCACCAAACTTAAAAAAAAAAAAAAGTCAAAATTCCCAAACAGAGGATCTGTTGAGAGGTTTTATTTCTTCTAGAAAATTGCTTTTATTAATGAAGTATTATAGAATAAATTTGTCGTTTGATTTTTCTCTCAAGTGGAAGGCTCTAATATTACCAATAAATAATAATTATTGTGGATGGTTCCGTAGAGCTGGAAAGCATCAGAGATATTTTCCGTGATAGCCTGCTTCTATTTGTGGTCATCTATAAGGACAGAGGTGAAGATGCTCTGGAATCTACAAGTCATCAGTGGCAAATACCACCGATATGAACTGTTTCTGAGGACATTGAAAAATGGCTTATAAGATCAAGCACCGTATGTATACCTGTGGAACGGATAAGGGAATACTTGTCGGCATAACAGGAAACGAGAATTGATCCATGCGTGATGTTCGTCGACGCGGGTTTCATTCGGTTTATTATTTATTAGAGATAGTTTCCGTGATAGCCTGCTTTTATTTGTGGTCATCAACCGGTTTCGGGCGTTCAACAAACTGTTTGACAAAAACGCATCCTGATGATGGGCGAACGCCCGAAACCGGTTGATGACCACAAATAAAAGCAGGCTATCACGGAAACTATCTCTAATAAATAATAAACCGAATGAAACCCGCGTCGACGAACATCACGCATGGATCAATTCTCGTTTCCTGTTATGCCGAGAAGTATTCCCTTATCCGTTCCACAGGTATACATACGGTGCTTGATCTTATAACCCATTTTTCAATGTCCTCAAAAACAGTTCATATCGGTGGTATTTGCCACTGATGACTTGTAGATTCCAGAGCATCTTCACCTCTGTCCTTATAGATGAAGTAAAATTGGATGGAGGGCAACAAAATAAGGAACATTGTTCAACACCAATCAAACCCACAGTCGAAGATCAAAAGACATTGTATCCGCAAGGAAAGATATGAGGGGTTTTCCCCCCTCTTTTGGAAGAAGGTTATCCATTTCCACAGGCTGGGGAATGCTCTGGTGGTCTAACGTAGGGAATAATCATTGAAGTAGTAGAGAACTACGTGAAGCGTAATCCTTTATGGCCTCACACGGGTCAGCAGGCTTATTCTAAGCCCCGGACTTGCAGAGTAATATCCAAACTAAGTAAACGTTTGGATATATCGTAAACGATTTATATATATATATATTTTACACTTAATATTATGCACTTCTTCATCTTCATTTCCTCACTGCTGGTGACTTAAACAGGTTTTTTCTTTTTTTAATACGGTTATATCTACTTTTTGTTTATAAGATAGAGATTTTTCTATTAAAACGGAAACAAAACAACAATATCAGTTATAGTCAATAAATAATGAATAATACAAATGACAAAATAATTGCACATTATTGCGAAATCCAAATACCAATAATGTACCTTTATAATATTGTTGTTATTAAAAAGTAAAATATAAATGTTTCATACAATTTCCAGAAGTAAGGAATACACAACAGTTAGCAAGAGCAATAGTATTAACTATGGTATGCTGGGAATCTGATGATGATGATGATGACGATGATAATGGAAACTATGTCCAGGTGTAAGTCAAATAACCTTGATCACAACTGCTAAATGGAAGGTATTTTTATTTATTTATTGTTATGTGTGTTATGTTGTAACAGTTTCCCTTAATAAAAATTTAATAATAATATAAAGAAAAACTACAAGTGATAACTATTATTAATGGTTAGCTAACTGGATACCCAAACTAGCCTCCAAGACAAATGTTAGCCAACTCAAAACTGTACAATACTTACATTATATTTCAAACCAAGCGTCAGAACAAACTTTGTTGAGAAAAAAAATCTGGTGTGAAACAACACAACTTTCCTTACAGCAGTTCATACAATTATAAAACTAATACATTTTCTTTGAACTAGGAACTTTGTACTCAGTTTCCCTGACATAAAGTATAAAGGTAGCTGGATATATATACATAACTAACTGTGCAGAAGCTCGAATTATAACATTTGAAATGTAAAGTCATTCGATTCCTCAGTACACACTTGTTAACTAAACATTCTATTGATATCACATTGAGCAAAAATAACAACTCTATTGGGGGCGCTAGTTTTTGGTTTAGAGAAAGTAAACAAATATTTATATCAAAAATCAGTGAAAATTTCCATTATTAGCTTCATTTGAACGGTACATTTGTAAATCTGTTTATAAATTAGCTTGTCATGGGGTCGTTATCAAAGTTGATCAACCATTGGCTTACGTAATCGTTAACGTACCTATCGAATCGCTAACGCAGATTAATATTAAAACTTTATTAAAATTTCAAATAGTTTGAAATTGTTTATAAAGAAAGAAATATATATATATATATATAGTAAACAATTTAAAATGGTATTCAAATTGTTGTGGTGGTTGGTTCCGCAGAGCTGGAAAGCATCAGAGACATTTTCCGTGGTAGCCTGCTTCATTTTGTGGTCAACACAGACTTAGTTTACACAAGTTTGCTCTGTGCAAGTCTGTGTTGTCACACTGTCTGAAAAACGCATCTTGAAGATGGGCGAACGCCCGAAACCGGTCGATGACCACAAAATGAAGCAGGTTACCACGGAAAATGTCTCTGATGAGGTATTCAAATTGTCAGGCCTTAAAATTACAATGAGATGTTTTAATGGCCAGAGGAGTTTTAAAGAAAAATAATTCTTCGTTGTTCTATGTTTCCTGTACCATTGGTGCCCTTCTTCAGGAGCTCTGTAAAAATGTATTGGAGAGAATACAGTATATTACAGTATGATTTTTTTTTTTGGTTATAAAACTATGCACTTTTTCATAACTACTATACTGTAAAATACTCCAAATACTGTATTCTCTCCAAAAAATTTTTTACAGAGCTCCTGAAGAAGGGCACCAATGGTACCCGAAACATAGAACAACAAAGAATTATTTTTCTTTAAAACAACTCTGGCCATTGCCGTACAAACATCTCATTAAACAATTTCAGTTTTTTAAAGAGTAAAATCACGTGAAATTAATAAACCCTTATTTCCCTCCTATGGGTGGGAAATTGGGTAGATCATTCCCTTCAATGTCTATAATTATGTTTTTTGTTGTTTGTTTTTTTTAAGGCACGCAACATCTATGGTCACTGGCGGCTGGAGCCATATTAGCGCACTACCGATAGAGACAACATTGCCCATCACCAGCCACAAGCTGCTCCTTAGGACAAGAAAAATAAAGCAAGCATAGGACTCGAACCTAGAATTTCCGCGAGGGATCTATGCACGCTACCACTGAGCTAATCTTTATCCCCAAATTATTATTATTATAAAATTCAACCACAGCGAAGCTGGTAAGAGAGGCACTTCGCGGTCCGAGTATTGAAGGAGGGAAGGCACGGGATTGAAATATATAGATTTATGTTGATACAAGCGGGGAAGAGAAAGTTGAGGACTAGGACCAACTGTACAATCTTCCTGCAGAACTTCTCTCAACCCGACAAGAATGGAGACCACTGTCTGCTGGTCCCAACTTCTCACCCCCTCACTATGGATTGCGGTATAAACCCTGTTACCCGATATAATAAGAAGAATTATCTCGACTCTGCAGACTGCCCAACCATAGTTCAATGATTACTTATTATTACTTTCTGCTACCAAAGCTCGCTCGGTATTTAGACATTTTCTCTATATTTAGACATTTTATCAGCACACGCCCGGGCAATGTTGGAAGCGTCCGATTAAGCATCAATCAAGTATACTCAATGCACACCAGGATATATCTGGTGAGGTATTTATGACTAAGAAGGCGGTCAGCATTTCACAATTAGTGAATTTTGTGATCAATGACTGGCAATGGATCAAATTTGAAGTAGTGAGGAGCAACTTGCATCAGGCCTACATTCTGCGCAAGTTCAAAGTGGAAAACTTTGGCCATACGGGTTGTACTCTTGGAAAAAAAAAAATCACGCTGCGCTATATTAGGCATGTTACAAGCAAATGATGTATCGTTTCCGGCCTGTCCCAGTCTGCATCTGTCATCACCGACAATATCGTTATTCCTGATATTCGTTTTATAATATCTGGATAGACACTATCTGATCTTGGATCATGATAAGAGTGTTCTCCGTTTCAGGCAATAGGTGCCCACGCGTATGCCTTCTTGTCGATGCAGTAATCGTCCAACGATGCCAGGTATTGCCAGTGTCGCACAGTTGTTCGCAAGGTCATGGCCGCGCTGAGCAGAGTTTCACCGCTCCTAGGCATCTGTGACTCCAGTCACCGACATTCAACGCGGCGAAACTCGTTTCAGCGAACATCACAGCACATCAACTGATTCCCGCTATGCCGGTTTATCTGGAGGTCGTGTTGAGCGGCAATATCTATAATGCCATATCATCGTCCGATAGTGAGAGACTAGTTATTTTTATTATTATTATTATTCATTGATCCTCGCCAAATGTTTGATATGATCACTGGCTTCTCTAAGTGAACGTTTTGTCCCTTATCCGTCCCGCCAACAAGAACCAAAAGTATAAAAACTAAGTATTAGCAAGCCTGGACTAAACTCTTTATTCATTAAAAATTTTCGTCACAAAAATGATTCCACCATACACCAACAAATGTATGATTGTTATTACATTAATAAATTATATGTCGTTAAATCGCTAAAATTAATCACGAAATAAACAAAGTTAACGTACTATAAATGAATAATCAAAAGTGAGAGTTTTAAAAAAAACATAAAAGAAAAAAAAAACTCTTAAATTAAATTCTAGATCTTGTAACATGTGTACGGGGAAATTGGAAATTTTAAACAACCTTCAAACATGGTGACACACTTCCGTTATATACAGTTCAGTCGCCTTTCTCCTGATAATGTTTTTTTTTTTTTTATTCGCCCTTCTTCAATAATGTTTCGTTGAAAAATAAAAATAAAACAACGTTCAATTTCAAAACTACGTTCCGATGTAATATAACAATCGTCATTTAAGACAATAATTTCAAAAGTTGGAACATCGGCTAATATGGTTAAAAATAAAAAAAAACTATACAAATCAAGTATATCGGTGACGTAGTACAATGTACAGTTTCCATAAAAATGTTGTGACATCATAACTAAGTGGTAAATTACCAAGGAGAGAATCAACTCTCTCACTGTGTCAAGAAACGTTTACTGTTGGTAACTTTCATCAATATCGCATTACTCATATTAAATGGGTAACTCCCCCTCACAAAAAAAAAAAAAAAAAAAAAAAAAAAAAAGTGTGCAAGTATAACAAGTTATAAGGTTGAATAGTTTTGTAAGAAATATATCTGACATTGACCATGTGTGTGTCTATATAATGGTTACACAACTAATGTTCAGAGAAAGTTCAAACTGAACCGCTCTAGTAATACATAACTGAACATCTCGTTTAATATCTCTTAGCTGGGAATGGTCCTCGGCTTAAAAAAAAAAACAAAAAAAAAACGTGAATATCAAAGTTGTATTGCTAAAATTATGTGATACTGAGTGTACACTCATCAGAACGTATAGAATATTAGGAAATGCTGAAAACTGAATTTTGAAAAATGGTTTCGTCAAAGATGAAACAATAATATCAAGGACAAGATGACAGACATAAAACAATTTTTTTTTCAAAAAGTCTGATGTGAAACATTCACACGACTTTCTCTTAATATAATTTATTTAATTAATAACAAATTTTCTTCTAAATTGCAACGTTGGGCTGGCCATTGTTGGGTTATACGTACTTGTAAACCTTAGCGGACTTATATGGAGCGCCTCTAACAAAACCAGCAAAGCTTCCGTTTTTGTTTTGTTTTTTTTTTCGGAAAAAAGTGATAGGTTTATATTCGTGGAGTATTCCAAATTTATAGCTGTAACCGTTTATGAGGGAAATTGCTAAAATTGAAAAACCCTATAAAGTCGTACTTCAGGTTAACCGATTTTCTTCAAACTGGGAATTTAATAATAATAATAACAATACTTTATTTTGAAAATATACAAATGACAAAAGAAAAGAAAAATAAATAAGAAAATAAAACATGTGGAAACTGTATTACATGAATTAATGAACGAAAAGAATACGAATAATTACACAAAAAATATAAATGTTAATAAAACCGAACAGTAAGAGTATTTTAAATGAACTGCAATAAGAAAATATAAAAAATAAAAAAATACTAAGGAAAAATACTAAATCCATTCATACCTTATGAAATCAAGGTGCAGCATGAAGAAACCTTGTCAGTTAAATAATTTATAATTTTGCATCTGTTAAGAAAGCCTTTAACCAAAATACAGTCATCTGAGTTCTGAAAGAAGAGGGACACTCTCCCAAAAAGTGGTACAAGTCTTCTAGGGCATTGGAATTACAAAGAGAGCACTTCTCGACATCTGGGGTCTCTTTGTAACCATGGTCTATAATTTAGGAAAAGTAACTCTCCCCGGAGTTGGAAAAACCAACGAAGACCATGAAATTCAAAGTCATTAAAAAAACAGACATAGCAGTCAAATCTCTATGGTCAGAAATCAACACTCTGTAGAGAAGAAAACGATTAGAAATCATTGCACGATTCACAGCCTCCCCAAGGCGGAACCAAACTTGGACTTCATCAATGCTTATAATATAGTAGCATGCAATGTATAATGTATAAGAACTGGTATTTTAGAGGAAAGCTTAACGTTGGCTGCTAGCTTAAAAATCCCCACCCCCCACCACCACTCCCCCCCCCCAAAATCAATTTTCCCAGGATAATGTTTCAAATCACTGGTATTTATCTATGTATGTAAAATAGTATAAAAGTTTTAAAAAAATCCTTGCAGCTGTTTTTGAGAAAATCGCGAGAAAGTGAAAACAAAAGAAGAAAAAAACCTTTTGTAAAGTTCCGGTTGATGTAGTCTGCCAGAAACCTTCGTGTTAGAGACGATGATAATAAGTAAACGGAATATACAGTTTGAGTTTTCCGTGATTTTTTTTTTTTTTTGAGATATTTTGTTAAAACACACACATATTATATACTAGGGATTGTATACCCGGTTTACCGATTTACCGGTTAACCGATAAATTGGCAAAAAAAAAACGTTCGGTAAATGAAAAATCCATTATTAGAAATTTTTATGTAGAAAATTCTGTGTTTATAGATATTTAAAAGGGCTAATGGGATATTGAAAATAAAAAAACAGGTAAGTGTAAGCAACAATATACCTAATTTTATTAATTTTATGTGAGATATTTTTTGTTTAATTTTATTTGAAACTTTCTAGGGAATTTGAGAGCCGCTGTAAATCGTACAGAAAGCGCTAGTTTAAAGTTAGCATATTTGATTTGTGTTCTGCAGTTTTTTGAGATTTTTTAAAGGTTTAAAATATTTACAATCAACGTTTTTCTTAAAGACTAAGTAAATATCACCTTTTTTAATATTTAAAAATAATAATATGTAAATATTTCACGTATTTTTTAAATTAATAGCAATTTTGAATACACCACATTATGACAGGATATTAATGCAATATTATTGTAAATTATAACATTAAAATTTGAACCTTAAATAAATTTTTTACTTCTAACAAGTGTTTAAAATAATTAAATACAAATATTTATTACAAGATTCTAATATTATGCCTTAAGATTTCTGCAAAATATGTATCATTCTAACACATTATTTATGTATTATTACAAAAAAACATGCAAAACATCTTTACCGGTATACCGGTATTTTAATTTTCATTTTCCGAATTACCGGTAAATGAAAATGTCGATAAATTTACAATCCCTATTATATACATGTATAAAATAAAGACCATTCGTTAAAAACTTACTTACGTGCTCAGGGGATCTCAAAAATGTATTTCCGGTAAAAAATCAATTTCGACTCAATTTCCGGTGCAAAAAATGCAGGTTTTCAAATGAATTTTTTAAATTTTTGTTCGTATACAGTTAGGGAGTGCTAGATATATGGCATATATGCGCAGTATAACTGCGTATAATATAAATAAAACAATTTTTTGGTAATTATTTGCACCAAATATTCAATCATTATCTAGCCTTGCAAGATTATTTAAGTTAAATTCATTTATACATGTATTTGCATGAGGCAGAAGATTTTTGGGCCCACTAGCGCAACGGATAAATTTCTAATTCCTAGAGATTTGAAACCTGCAAGATGGGAGGGAAGTCAACCAATTTTGTGACTAACTATATTATAGCATTTTTTCGATCCTATTGAAAACTTATTTCAACTAAATTAAACAGTCTTTTCTTCCAATTTAATTAAACTTTTTGTAATAATAATATAAATTGGAAAACTCTTTGAAATGAGTGGCAATGGTTAAAAAGGTGTAATTTGTTTGAAAAAATTCAATATGATTGAAAAGGTTTAAATCCACACAATAGAACGTTTATAATTTAAGCTTTGTATGGATATAATGCAATGGGTACTCTAGTTGAAAAGCCCTGACTGTCACAGCAACCCACAACTTCCCTAAACTCAATTATTTAGGAAGAAATCTGGTGTGAAGCACTCACACAACTTTCTCTTACTCCAGTTCTCAAAATTATAATTGACAGATTTTCTAGTTTGTGTACCAAATTTAATGAAATTTGTCGAAAACTGAAAAAACTGTTTACTGATTTCCTTGAAACTCTGAATTTTGGCAATCTATTTATTTCTAATTAATTTTCTTTGGATGATGGAATTGTATAATCAACTATGATAGCACTTTAGAGAAAAACATAACCCCATCCCTCAGCTAAAAGTGCTCTTAAATGAATTTTCCCAGAGAAAAGTACTAAACAAAAGTTGTAGACCTTCGTATGTTTAGTTGATATAAGAAGTTTCAAGAAAATCGTTGGAGCCATTTTTGAGAAAATCGCGAAAAATTGAAAAAAAAAATTATTTAGTAAAGTTGTAAAGTAAAAGCACTTCGGTTATCCGATTTTTTTTTTCAAACTCGGAATTTCAACAACATATTCAATTCTAATTAACATTATTTAGATGACAGAATTGTCTAATAAACTGAAATAGCAGTTTACATGAAAATCTAACCCCACCCTTACCCCATAAATGCCCTTAAATGAATTTTCCCAGAAAAATGTTTCAAATAAAAATTGTAGCTCTTTGTATGTGTAGTTTTTTATACCAAGTTTGAAGAAAATCGTCTGAGCCATTTTTGAGAAAAACGCAAAAAAGTAATAAAAAAAAAATTAGTAAAGTGGTACTTCCGGTTGAGGAATTTAGACAGATAACGTACTGTCAGATCCCATGGTGATACGTAAACGAAATATCAAGTTTCAACTCTATATAGTTTTTCGTTTTTGTGCTATGCTGTTCACATACACATACTGACACACACACAAACACACACAGACACACACAGACCATTTGCAAAAAACCACTTTTTTGGACTCAAGGGACCACAAAACGGATATTTCCGGTGAAAACTCGATATCGAAAATTTGACACGATTACAATACTTCCTCTTATTAGGAGTAAGAGAAAGTAAAAATGTTTCAACTTAAGGTCACAAATCTTAGAATGTATGGTTTATAAACCACGTAGAAAAGTAAAAAGACGTCGGGTCGATCTCAAAGAAATAGCAAAATACTGAGGGGGGGAACCTATGTATTTTCCATTGGCGAACTATGACCGAAATCTTCGTGAATTCAAAAAGGAATTATAATAAGTAATGTATTTCAATGATTTTACTTTTCGTCTTACTTCTAATAAGACAGGATGTACTGCGATCATGTCAAAATTACTAAATTGAGTTTTCACCGGATATATATATATGTTTGTGTGTCTGTATATGTGTGTTTTGTGTTTTAACAAAATATCATCTCTAAAAATCAAAAATCGCAGGAAGCATAAACTTTGTATTCCATTTAAATATTACCATTGCATCTGACACGAATGTTTCTGGCAAAATCAATGTTTTTTGTTTTGTTTTTTCTTTCAGTTTTTCGTGATTTTCTCGATAAAATCTCCAACGATTTTCTTTAAACTTGGAATGCTAACTAAAAAAAAAATTTAGAACCTTTCACTTTTATTTGTAGCAAAAAAATTGTTTTTTAAATAGTTTTGAAGAATTTGCGACGTTAAATTTCAAATATGTGTTGGAATTATTTTTTGGCGCTCACTGGTAGACAGACTACAATGTGTAATCAGTCTACTACCTAACAAGTATTCTCCCCACTATCTCTGTTTTTTTTTTTTTTTTGTTAAGATAAATGAATGAGATTTGAAGTTTAGAGATAAATTTATTTTATATATATGTATAATTGTTATCAGTAGTAGTACCAGGATTCCCCATGCGGAGGACCCGGGTTCGAGTCCAGCTGTGCTGCCCTTAGATTTTTTTTTTCTTCTTAGGAGCCTCTACAGCTCACGGTCCGGTGATGGACAGTATTGTCTGTAACGAGAGAACACTGTCCGGAGGCCGGTAGTGCACCGAGAAGGCTGCCAATGACCGTAAATGTTTAAACGCCTTAAATAAAAATAAAAAGAGAAGTAGTGCCAGAAAGTCGTGTGAGTGTTTCACACCAGATTTTTTTTGTTTTGTTTTGGATATGCTGTTCATATACATATACGAATACACATACGCACAATTCAAACATGAATATAATATGAACAATAAAAACAAGAGAGAGAGGAAGAGAAATATATAACACATTCCGGTGAAAATTGAAAAATCCGATTGATCGTAAAATTTTTCATCTTACAACATTTAGAAAAAAAAGAATAAAAATGGTAGACACAATCAATGTTATAAACAAAAGGAATTTTTATATGAAATAGATCTTGAAATATCTAATGAAAAAAAAAAAGTAATTTGAATTCGCTATTTTATATTGGCGACGTATTTTTGATCTGAGAAATTATAATCTTGGTTAAAAGCAATTTGGTACATAATAATTTTATGCTTAATTCTCCCACACCTTGTTTTTTATTAGTTTTTTTATTTTTTTTATTCTTTGCAAAAAAAAATAATAATAATTTTTTTTAAATACTGAAGTATTAATTAGTATATTCAATCTGTAAACTAATCAGCAAGACCTATGATCACAATCAAATGACAAATAAGAGCCCTTTAGGAGAAACATTTATTTAGTGTAGTGACATTAAAGTTTAACTTATATATATTTAACTACAATAAAAAAAATTATGATTTACTGACTAAATCCCTTAATAAATGTATATAAAACAATTTATTAAAATATTGGTAAAAAAGAAAAAAAAAAAAAAGAAAAAGCGAAATGAGAACAATGGAACAGTAGAGTAGTGTGGAGTGTATAATTGGGTAAACAAAAGAATTTTAAATCAGCCTTCCTTAAATATGTATTACTCTAAATAATCTTATTTAAAATTATTATTATATTTTATTTATTTTAAATAAATTTTCTAAAAGGTAGAATAGTGTAAAAATAATGAAAATAAAAAAGACACACCTCTCTAATGTGTATTAGTTAGTTTAAGAGGAGGAGTACAGCGGACAAAGTGCATCTGTAATATATATATATATAATAGTTTTGTATAGAGGAAATGCATTTGCCAAGGTCATAACAACTTCATAACTATCCGCTTGGCTGTGCTAGCGAGCAGGCTTGTCAAACCCCCTCTCTCTAACCACGCTCATAAATACATACACACTCCTCGATCGCTCTCTCTCTCACTCACTCACTCCTGTATTATACATACTGACAGGCAGACACATGCACACATACACTTTCAGCAACACAATAACCATACATACTACTCCTGTAACACACAAACATACATATATATATATGTACTTCGGCAGAGTCTATTACAACAATAAATGCAGTGACATGCAGCAGAATATTATGCGCTAACTTCTTATTTCCAGCTATCTCTCCTCGGTTCAGCTATCTATCTATCATTAATACATGAATATAACAAGTGTTCTTTTTTTTTTTTGTTCAACACCACAATTTTAGTACGAAACTACAACTTTCTATTTCTGCAGTTAATCAATTATACAATAAAATAAATTTTCTTCTTCAACTATGTAATTATTACTAACAAAATTTAGTAGCCCTAACATAATGGTAAGTAGGTAGTGGTGTTGGTTCTAGGGCAAAATAGATATGTTCTGTCCAAAAGGCTGCTGCACCTTCATCAAAGCCTACTTGAATTCAAATCGTCACAGATTCCTCGGACTATCTAATAAAATCAAAAATATAAATAATAAACAAATGAACGTGATACGTTTGAATCTGTCCAGTGAGCATTCTGAATTCTTCCACGTTAATTCTACAATTCATTTATTAATATTTGATAATTCATAAATAAAATCATATTTAAGCAGAGCGCATCTGCATAAACGACGGAATATGTAACGTTATATACAGGATTAGAAGGAAGTCCCTATGGCAAAACAGCTGGAAAACTCTCCAAAACTGACAGAATTGAGATGACTACCAGCATCCAATAGTCTTCTGTATGGATCTTAATGCCTTCTACTTTCTATAGCTACTTTCCTTCATGTCACCAATACTCACTACTCCCATCTGCATAGTGCTCCATTTAAATGACATCAATTTAAACATACAGTAGATCGTAGCCATAGACCCACGTTTAATCTCCCCGACTGTCTTTTTTCTCTCTCTAATCTGCTTTTTTTGTTTAGCTAGTCTGAAGCAAATCGTTAGCAACTATATTACACCATGTCCCTTCTGCTCTGGTGACAGTAGCTGCGGAACGAATTTTGCCTTGATGCGTTTCATGTGAAAACCTTTTGTCAAAATTTCACACCCTTTTGTTTTTGGAATTCCCAGCTCATCTGCTACTTCTCGATTCGTATTTGTACCACGTCTTTATTTGTACTGTACTCACTTGAATGATGTCACATTCGTGGCATATTCCAGCTTCGCATAGAACTTGACAACAGATTCATTGCTCCACTTCATTCCAAATGGGGTGATCACACACGTTAACTCAGAGCGCCTAACTCCCAAGTGCCTCAATCAGCGACGTCGACTTCATCTACGCTAGCGTCTTATTGGTCCATTCTCATTATCTGTTACGTTTCATCATAGCCCCGCAAACTATTTAATTAATATTGACACTGGTTTCATACTTCCGGGACAGACCTCATGAACAAGCGATCTTTAGGCTCCTAAACCTTTTCTATTTATCCACTTTATCTCAATGGTCAAATTATTTTCAACTAAATTCAAAATAAATCATTTTAAAAAATAACAAACCAAACAAAAGAAAGAGGGTAAGTAAACAATTAAACAAATGAAATCCAAGTTAATAATTTGGCCTGTCCAATGAAGTAATATAGGTACTTAGACGGCCAAATGGTTATAATTCTCATACAAATTAATAATAGATAATGAAAACAAAAAATCACATCAGGATTGTGATTAAGAAACAACATTAAAATTAACAATTATCTAATAAATAAAGTACACAGCGAACACAACTACTTTGTGGCTGTAGTTTAGTGGTGGGAAGTAATTAAAATGTAATCGTACCACAATAAAATTACTATCTGTGATTAACTAGAAAAAAAAAAAAAGAAAAGGCAAAAAACAAAATTAATGATTATTTAGAACACAAAGTTAATGCATAAACATTATTAATGCGTGATAAATAATTAACGCAATAAAATGTATATAAGCGCGCGGAGTGGTTATTTCTTAACTTGTGCACACTAATACACACACACATACATTACATCATATCTTTATTATCGTCCGTTAAACTTGATCCTGTATACAACTCTTCACTAGCCTACTTTTCCGCGCTTCTATAATAATCACAGCGTTTACTTTTAAGAATAAAAACAAAATAAAAATAAAACACTTCTTCTAGACTAGTTAGTCAAGTGAATGAAACCTAGCTGACGTCTTTGAAAAGAATAATATAAGTGGCATTACAAGTTCCAGCTGATAGCAAATAAATAATATAATTGTCAGATATACTCTTAAACTGCTAATTTTGGGAAAATTCTTTATTAACAAAATACATAGGAAAGAAATCTGGTTTGAAACACTCACACTTTCTCTTACTTCTGTAAAAAAAACAATCATGTAATGACAAATTCTCTTTAAAATTCAAATTTTATTCATTTGTCCTAACACAAATATAGAGGTTTCAGGAGGGCCAAATACCAACCTACTAACCAAGAGGTTGTCACACTGTAGTCCAGAAGGGTGTGCCAATACCATTAACTAACACCATTTGACATTTGAAATTTAAAGCTACAAATTCCGCACAACTATCTAAATATCTATTTTTTTTTTAAACATATTTCAAATATAAGTGATTGGTTTATATCTGGGCAGTTAGCATTTCAAGTTTAAAGGAAATCGTTGTCTGCGAGAAAATGACAAATATTTTAAAAACCTATACTGTAAAGTCAAATTTGGAATTCTAGTAATGATTGTACTATTGATTAATATTGTACAGGTATTAAACCATACATTGTAATGATTTGATATTTTAGAGTTTAGAGGAAAACATACTACTGTACCCTCAGATATCCCCCAAAAAATCAATTTTTCCGGGAAATTGTTTCAAATAAAAGTGTAAAATATTATAAGAAGTTTAAGGAAAAACTGAAAAAAAAAAAAATCTGTTTACATATACACGCACGCACGCACACACTCACGCACGCACAGCGCAGAGAGGGGGGGAAACCATTCGCTAAATATTTCTTTTTCTTACTCAGGGGACTTCGAAACAAGTATTTCCGATTTTCACCGCAATTTCGACACGATCGTCATACTAACTCTTTCCAGGAGTAAAAGAAAGTAATAATACTTCAGCCTCCAACCATAAATTTTATCTTATAACATTTTCACTTTCTAATTGGTGCGGATTGAAAACAAATTAATATTGATATAAAATTTTAACCCAAAAAAAGGTGATGTAGGATTAGTTCCGCATGAACTTACACCTCAACCAGTAAAATGGATGCTTGCCAACTTCTCTTAAAAAAATCCAACTGATATGCGCTTCTACAAAAGAATAGTGATTGACGAAATCCTGAGACAGGTGGCCAATGCTTGTTCTTGGTCAAACTGTATTTCCGGTTGGTAGAAAAGGGTAATTTGAGAAAAAATCGATATTGTGCGGTTTTCTGGTACTATGAAGGATACTCATCGCGAATTACGAATTCCGACCTTTACTGCCAACAACTAGATAGAATGTACTGAAAAATGGCCTAGCGTTATCCAGCATAGGTTCATAACAATTTTTTTTAGTTTCACCAAGAGTTATCTGAGCGTTAGCTCAGCCACATATCTCAGACTAAAGAAAAAAATTGAAGAACTTGATGGCATAGAACTTGTTTTACACCATCCTACAGTCCAGACTTTCGATCCATGGCACACTTTCTCTTTTGGGGAAAATTTAATAAATTCACTGAAATTGAAGCTGGAATGCAGAAGTTGATTCCAAACCCCAGTAATGGTATCAGCGAGAGATCCAATAGCTGGCAGAAAGGTGGCTTACAACAGTCACTCAAAATCGGCTATAATTTGAGCATTAATGAAAAATTTATAAAAATCGAATGAAAAATAGATTTTTTTTTTAATTAAAAACGGTCATTTTTTATTTATCCATTAAAAAGAAAACTATCTGAAGTTCTTTGGAAAATACTATATAGAAAAAAAGTTTTATGCACCACTGATCACAGGAAACACTAGCAGCAAATATCTTAAATATTGCAACACACATATACTCAATTTATATAAGTACAAAAGTTTATATTAATTTTATATATTAAAAAACAAAAACTGAAAAAATGTCTTGACTGTTATTTTTTTATAGGTTCTCAATACTAGTAAATCATTTTAAAGATTTGAACTTCCGTTGCCCACGATTTCACAATTCATATTCAATAATTCATACTTCCATATTTTATTTTTTGACTGATTAAGTCAAGAAGCTACAATGCTAAGTCGATTAGAATTTCGCATGATACAGAGTGGCTACTTCATTTGAATGCAAATAAAAACTAATTTCAAAGAATTCTATCTCTTCTTATTTTGTCGAAAAGAGGATAGGCTGTAGAAAACAAATAGATGACCAGCCGTATAGGTTACCTAGTATTTTTAGATTGGCCAAATGTTCAAATTGATGTAAAAAATAAAAATTAAAAAGATTAAACAACGATTTTTTGTTTTGAAGGAGTAGGACAAAAACTTATTTATATTTATAAGGCTAATGGTCTTGCATTAAACATATACTACAGAATTTACAATGTAAATCCTAGTAAGTGTTGACTTTAACCTAATATACAGAATATATATTACAAAAACGATTAAAGATGCATGTAAGATGTAAGCTATGAAAACGAGAGTGTCTTACCGGTTGGAAAAATGTGCAAATAAAAGACCAAGCTTTATTTTCTGAAGCTTTTTGTAAGAAAATACAAAAAAATATCATTAAAAATATCTATTAAGAATTAATTTATAGAAAAATCAACTAAATAAAACCATTCTTTAAAACTTCTTTAAAAAAAAAAAAAATTATAAATAAAAACAAAACGTTCTAAAATGTGGGCAGAATTGTATATAGAAATAATATTACAAGAGAATATAGCCGAACATAGTCGACAATAAACGAATGTGAATAAAGTGAAAGTGAGACCAAGCGAGTAGCAGCGTTATTACATAAACTCGTGAAAAATTGTTTAGGAATCAGGGCGTAAAGGTGGGTTTAGTAACCTAGTGGCTCCAACGGGGCCACAAGGGTCTTTTATATGAAAATTATAATAAACATGGGGGTGCACCACTGTTCCATATCTAATAAAATTTTACTTGTCACACATTTATTACATCATATGAGAGAAATTAAGAACTATCATTTTATATTCAGAACTTTATTATATTTTTGTTTTCAACATAAAAGATGATATAAAAGTCTTAGAAAAATTGTAGAAAAAAAATGTATAATGCCAGTAACTAAATTGATTGTTTATATTATCATTAGATATAAATATATAACGGAGATTTTACTCGTTGCTTTTTTAAGGCATAATGATTATCTGAATGAAGGCTAGTGCCTCTGTCAACCCTAAACTAAACTTGTAAGACAGTTTAACATTAAGGATTTCCCAGAACTGTGGAAAAAAAGTTTTTCCAAAAAAACTTTTTAAATGGGTAAATGTACATGTACGTGCAGTTAATATTCCAAGTTTATAGAATATCGTTGGAGCCATTTTCGAGAAAACCCAGTAGTCTCAGAAACATTTCCAGCAAATTCGCACTTCCTATTAACCTTCCCTGATTTTCTTCAAATATGAAATCTAGCAATGCATTTTGATAGATACATGTATATATATTTTTATCGGTTGTGGGGAGGCGCAAGCCCTTTACTATCTAAAGCCCTTCTGAGCCCAAACACCTACCTCAAAGTTTGGAGAATCTCAGTGTACTGCCGGTTTCCGGGCAATGTTCTCTGTTGCACAACACTTTCCATCATCGGGCAATGAGCCGTAGAGGCTACTAGGTACAGAAAATATAATGGCAGCCCTCTGGACTCAAACCCGGGACCTCCGCTTGTCCAGTGCCCTACCACTGAGCTAATCTCACCCATTTATATATAGTATAGTATGTATATATATTAAGCAACATCTAGTTCGAGTCTTTTATTTTTAAAACATAGTACATATATATACACTACTCGCATATATATATATATATATATATATAAAAAAAGTAAAGTAATGCCTATTTTTCAGGCGGGCTTAACGTCCAACTACCAAATTAGGTGTCGTGGACGGGGGCGGAAGCACCTACTTTACTATTAACATTTTTTAAACAATATAAAATTTAGCAGTTATACGCTGGACTCGAACTGGGGTCCTCCCACTTACAAGTCCATGCTCATAACCACTACACCAGCACCCGCCCATATATATATATATATTTTACATATTCCGGTCGAATAGAACCGTATATTGAAACGTAATGGCTATTAAACAGAAAGCATGACATTGTAGATTTCTAAGAATCCTCCCAAAATAAATTTTAAAATGTTTCAAATAAAACTGTTAAACCTTATATATTGCAAAATTTAAAGGAAATGGTTGTAGGATTTGACAAAATTATGACAAAATGAAAAACAAACAAAAATCAGTAATGTTGCAGTTCCAGTTGATGGATTTTGGCCAAACCTATTCGACTTAGTACTAAGCAACATCTTGTTTGAGCTCTTTTATTTTTAAAACATCGTACACATATACTACTCGCATTTGTTTCATATTTAGGGGATCTCATATAACGTATTTCGGTTGAAAATTTAATTTCGACAATTTTTCACGATCGCAATATTTCCTCTTAAGATAAAGTAAAAATTATTTGTCATAAACAGAATTAAATTAGTACACTTTACTCTTACGAAAAATAAAAACGAAAAAAAGAAACTGAAGTTTGTGGGAAGTTCCTGAAACTTAACAAAATTTGTTGATGAAATATCTAGACGCTGAGGAGGCTTTATTGGTAATGGCCAATGAGCTAATATTTTATTAGCTCTATGATCCTGGTACCTTAGTTATCCATCATCAGCATCTCTTTAGGCAGAATAAAGCTGTTAAGTTGATGACGGGCATGTCTTTCTTCTATACGAAAGAGCTCCTAAAGAAGGGCACACAAGTTAGATCTCGAGAAAAACTTCTAATCCTAAAAAACTTGGGCCATTCTGTACACAACATTATAAGTCTAGAACATTACTTTCCAAAAAGTATACACTGAAATCTCTTAAAATGGATGTCTTCTACATTAATTCACATTTACATAAAAATACTATACAAGGGAAAAATTACTTATTAATATCAAGTGGCCCTAAATTACTAATTAGTATTTTATACTACGCATTTGATTAAATAAATAGCCCTTATCAAATTAATACAGATATGGTTTACATTAAAAATCTTGAAGGTCGTGCCATTGATTTGAGTTTGCGCACTTGCCATTACATCCTTAAACAATAATAAAGAAAAAAAATTTTGTTCAAATCTTGAAATAAGATGACAATTTATTAGCAATCATAAAATATATATATTTTTTTTTGCTATGAAGATGGAAATCGCCCTAACGATGATTCGGTTATCGTTCCCTTCATCTGCTCAATGTTTTCTATACTTCAATGTACAAAATATGAATATGTCGTTCTTCGACTTCTTAAACGATCACATTTAAAACCAAACTAACTATAATCTAAACCAATAAGCTTGTAGAAATAGATAATAATTACTAATTTTTCTTTAAAAAGGAGAAAGAACTAGTCAATTTTAGACGGGTATCCATATATAAATAGCAAAACATCTCTATACATACAGAGGTGCTTTCAATGAATTTAGTGAAATTTATTGATTCAAAGGCAATTTCCAGCCACACAAATTCATTTTCACTTGATATTCCAACACTTTTTATAGATGACTACATCGGAGAATGAACAAAACAAGCAAGTGAAACATATCTGGTTTGCTGGATCTTGTAGGATATTTAGCTTTGTGTCTTTTTTTTTAATTATGGCGTTTTAAGCAATTCAATTAGTTACAATTTTAACAATAAATCAAATTAACAGTGTAATGTCAGATCACTAACTGTTTAATCGCTACTGTATTTTATAGTTTCGGGCAAACAAACAGCTGGTTGTTTTATATATAGAAAAAATGAGCAAAATAGATTGATACAATGAACAAAATATAAACAATATTAAAGATAACGATGATAAAAATCACGAAAAACCACCACTTATATATTTTTGTATACTTAACAATAAAATTCTTGATAAACTTTTATAAATATTTATCATGGTGTTGAAAAAGTATGATGAAGCTCATTTATTATTTATTTTTTCATCAATTTTATTTTTCATTGAGCATTAAAATAACTTGCCAAGATAAAGATACAACGTAATATAACAAGGAAAATAAGATAAACGCAATAACTGAAACGAAGTAATAAAGAAAACAAGTTTGTAAATATGAGGTTTTTCGAAATAAAACATACCGCATTTAATTTTTTGGATAATTTAAATGGAGAATATTCTGAAAACTGAAGCCAAATGAACAAAAGAAAACTCTGCAAAGCATAATCATTTCTCAGAAAATCTTAATAATGAAACAAAAGGCGAACAGAATACAACTATGCAATGAGGTTGTATTTGAAAAAAATGTTGAACAAAACCTATCCTATCTTGGAATTTTGATCACTTCAAAATTAATGAGTATATATATGGAAGCATACTGGACAAGAAAGCATGTTAAAACTAACTTCCTTGCTTTGAAGTTTTAAAACTAGAAGAATTTCATAGCTTAAGGCAAAAGTCTGGATCAGATGTGAGAGTTGTCTGGGGAGCTGGACTAGTTGTTCGGGAGAGATCAGCCTTGGACATGACCAGTAAGGAAAGTTTCTGATAAGAATATCTACAAATAATAGGCTAATGAGGGAAGGCGTACTAGACTCCCACGCGGAGGACCTTAATTAAACAAATTTCATTGAGCATTACGCAATCAAACAAAAATCCCTTAGATCTTTTTCTTCCTTTTCTGTCCAGTGATGGACAGTGTTGTCTGTAGCGAGAGAACGCTGTCCGGAGGCCGGCAGTGCACTGAGAAGGTTTCGAGCGCCAATGACCTTAGATGTTGACGCGCCTTAAATTAAAAAAAAAATAGGCTAATAATTTATCAGCACCATCATAATTTTAAAAACGCAAAATTTAAAGTTTCTAAATTTGCATTGCATATATTAAAACATATATAAATTAACGCAAAATAGCATTAAGTTAAAAGAAAGATGAAGATAAATCGTTTTAATTGTGGAATCAATTATTAAAGCAATTAGTTATTAAAATTAAATTATTAAATGTGGAATTAATTATTATATCTAAAGCTTCTCAATTTAATATTATTTATATTATCGAAAACAGCTCGCATGATGTTACATGTATAACAATAATAAAATTAGGTTACATGTTGATAAAGTCGCGAATGAGATAAAATAGTGTAGCAATAATATCCGTTACATGGGAATAACTTACTTTAGGCGGAAAGGATAGCTAGGCTACCAACAGCTTCCTTACGTACTTGTAAATCCACTCTTAAGAAAAATACTGAGGAGGCTGAAAACTATTTGAAATTTAACTTCCTAAGTTCATTTTCAGTTAAAACCAGTGGATGATGAAAGAATTCCTGGAAAGATAAACTACTTATTGTAAAAAAATTAAGGAAAAACATAAGGAATTTTTGTGATAAAGAGCTTAATTTCATTTATTATACTTATTTCCAGAAATTAGCACTACTTTCAGAAGAAGAAAAAGATGGTACAAAGAAAAACACAGATCTCCGCAATAATAAAGAGAGTGAAATCTCTGGTTTTGTAATTCGTTAAGTTACAACTTAATAAACATATTAAAAATAACTGCTTTCTTATAAAGAGACGTAGCTGTTTTTTTCCTTTAATTCTTCTGTTATTTTTCAACAAACTTCCTTCTGTTTAATAAGGATTGTATACGAAATATAAAATACCATTACTGTATAAAGTTCCAAATAGAGTGAAATTAATTTCTTAATTTAAGTATTTACAGAGTCCAAAAATAATTCATGTATTTTGGTATTGTATTCAACAAGGAGTAAAGTTACGGGGAAAAAATTTTCACAGTTTATGCAAACCTAACTTTATTCATTAAATCAGAAATTCAATATGTTAACCATTGTCAACGATTTTTTCTGTCTCATTTTTTATTTACATTTTCTGACTCGACGGCACATGCTTCTCTAAGTTCTCTGCCAACAGAGGAACCCTTTTAGGCGACGATCATTTTATCCTAGTCTCGTTCTATGCAGTTTAAATCAAGAAAAACAAGTTTTCTTGTTCTTGTTGCAGAAAGATTGAACCAATTCTTGCAATATGAGGTTTAGCTTTGTTCTCTAAGAAGATGGTCTCAGATGATGTTAAAAAACATGTCCTTAGATCAAAACTGGTCCTAAAATCCCGTCGATGTATAGATAAGCAATTGAAACTATTTTGGAGAAAGACCAAAGGCTACCTAAATCCAGTTTCTGTATACCATGGTTTAGTTATACCTTAATACCTATTCCTAAAAACTACATCTAACCAGCAAAATCAAAATTGTTTGTTCGCTTTGAAAGATCAACGACAGATCAACGACACTATATATATTTATGAGTATTCGCGAGACTTCCCTTGTCGTATAATCAATCCATCCTAATAGTAACTGAAAGACGACCTTTTCCTCCAAAAACCGTCGAACTTTAAGTGATTAATGCCCCGAGGATATGGCCTTCCAGAAGACGCTGATGTTCACTTTCTTTGACCAGGCAAACTTCTCATACCATTACTGTACAAAGTCCCAAATAGAGTGAAATTAATTTATTAATTTAAGTATTTACAGAACCCAAAAAAGATTCAAAGAATATTTCAAACAAAATCGATCTCACTTTCTCAAAGAAATCTGGTAGCTGTAGAACAGAAATCACTTCTGAACAAATAGTTCAAATATTAAACGTAGTTATTATAAATTCAACGAAAATCAAATCACTAATCTACAAAAGTTTATAAATTGTGAGAAATGAGTTACAGATATGAACTGATACTCGTAAATGACAATAGGATTAAAGTACTTCCACATTTTATATTTCCTATCTTCATTAAAGAACAGAAATTGGTTAAAGGATATTAATTATTGGTAGAACAAGGCCTGAAAACCATCGAAACATTTTAATTCTTATCAGGTAATCACGAGATACTGATAACCGATTGAACTATTGCTGATAAATAATCAATGTCAACTGAAATATGATAAAATTGGACGCAAAGAGCTTGGTTTTATATGTATGGTGAGAGATAGAGATAGAGTGAGAGAGATATGACAAAATAAGAATACATATTCGATCTTTTTAACTAGTGATACAAAGGTTTCCTAAAGAATAGAAAACAGTTGATTTTTGTCGGTCGGTCCTAGTGCGTAACTTTACTACAATTTTTGAAAATATAAGACAAGTCTTATAAGGGAAATTATTATAAATAAACGAATTAATAGTTAGTTGTAGATTTTTCTGGAACTTTTTTAGTGTTTTAGTTTTTTTAGTAAACTACAAACTAAATAATCAATTGTCAGGCAAATTCATGAACTTTCTTGTAGATATGATATTCACAAACATTTTAAAAGATCGAAAAGTGAAACCTATAAACAATCATTACAATAGAAATTACTTGGTAAATACTAATAAAATAACTAAATCAATCACAAAACATTCACCACCTAAGTAAATTAGAAAAAAATAATGCAATAAAGCGTATAAAAAATTTTTTTTTATTAACGTTCATCAATTTTACTATTGATTTTAGCATGTTTTTGTATAAAAATGCTTATATTTGATATATGCAATTTTTATTCCATTATTTTTTTTTCTTGAGATATAAAGAGAATCAGATTCTTATTTCTGAAAAATACACTTTCAGAAAATTGCATTTTTTTTTTTTTCACTGTTAAATTTGGAATCAAGTATTCCACCATAACATCTAGTATATTACTATTTCCTTGGGGGAAAAACACAATTTTTTTTCTATTTCTAACGAAAAATGTGGGAAAATGGCAACGTCTACTGTTTCATTTCAGCTAAATAATAATCAAATCTAAAGTAGCTAATATTAGCTTCCAATGCCAAAATAATGGAGTAATTTTGATGCAGGTCTAAAATTGCCTTTAACCTTCTATTTTGAATGGCAATTTGTATATGGTAACATTATTCAATAATTCTATATATAAATAAAAAAAAAATTAAGCGAACTTCCCACTGTAAGAGCGCCATAACAAGAAAAAATAAAAAATTTAACAAAGACAATTTCCAATCTGCAAAGTAAACGGTACATTTTAATAAATTTAACCATTTCAAAAAAAAAAATAACTTAGGCAACTTATCAACATTAAAAACGATAAAATAAGATAGAGAATGAGCTGGACATAAGAAAAAAAAATCTGGCGTGATACACTTATACAACTTTCTCTTACTCCAGTTTTAAATTTTGTGAGTGACAAATTTTATAGTTAGTATTCCAAATTTAATGATATTCGTCGGTGTTTATAAGGAGAAAATCGCAAAAATTGAAAAAACGGTTCAGAAAAACGCACTTCCCGTCATCCGATTTTTTCAAACTCGGAGTTTCAATCACGTCTAATTAATATTATTCAGATTATATAATTGTGCAATAAACTGAAATAGCACTTTAGAGGACCCGTATCCCCACTCCTCCCCCAAAAGTACCCGCAAATGAATTTTCTCGGAGAAATGTTCAAATAAAAGTTGTAGCTCTTTGTATATTTAGTTGATGCACCAAGTTTAAAGAAAATCGCAAAAAAGTAAAAAAAAAAAAACAATCAGGAAAGTGGCGGTTGAGGAGTTTTGACAGATAACCTACTGTCGGATCCCATGGTGATACCTAAACGGAATATCGAGTTTGGACTTTCTACGATTTTTCTTTTTTGAGTTATGCTGTTCATATAAATATACACACGATTTGGTAAAAACCACTTTTTTGGACTCAAGGGACCTCTAAACGGATATTTCCGGTAAAACCTCGATTTCGAAAACTTGATTACAATACTTCTTCTTACTAAGAGTAAGAGAAAGTAATAAACAAAGTCCTTTCTCTAAATGAAATCTTCTGAAAAAAATGATAAAAAGGTGGAAAAAGGAATTTGTTGTGATCTATAGATACTCTCTTAGAACCAAAAGAAAATATTATATAAAAAATTAATGCGGTTTTACTCCTTCGAAAAGTAATGCCAAAAAGAAGCAGAATAATCAAAATTTTACAGTCTTTTCCTAGAAAATTAATATAACAACAAAACCTACATGTGTAAACAATAAAGATGTCAAATAAATTTATATAAACGAAACTAAATTAAAGGATTGCAGGAAAAAACTAAAATTTATTAATTATAGTAAAACTTACCGTACACCAGAATAATAAATTAATGTTAGGATTGTAAATATTGTTCAAGATCTTGCACATCTACATCAATTGTGACTTCCTCCAGTTTTTGTGGATCGCTAGGTTTGGGTGTTTCTATAAATAAATAAATATAAACAAAATTAGTATTTTATATATATATTAGTATTTTATTATGAATAAAATTTATATATATATAATACAGTTTTAATCCTTCAACATGTATTGCATTGTATAGTATACTATGGTATGGTATGATATGAAATGTCGTTCAACATGTAAAGAGATAGAAGGTTATAATTTTAATATGGTATACAGTTATGTACTTGTCTAATTTCTATAACTTTTTATGTACTGGCAGAAAAAAATTCTTTGTCTTGAAATGTGGGTCAATTCTGTATATTTGCTTTCACTTCTTATACTATGCACCCTCACTGAGAGTCCAGGAAAATAAGTCTGATCGTGTGAATTCCAGGCTGAAAGTCGGATATAGAAAAACTTCCCAGCCTAATTTTTCAAACTTCTAGCGTTGATGCATAGTATTTGAGCGAGCTTCGTTCTGGAGTAAGAGTATTCCATCTCTCTGAAAACGATGCGCAATGCAAGATTCAAATGATGCAAGTTTGAAAGCACGATTGGTTGCAAATCAGACTCAATTGTTCGGCCACTTTCTTGAAGTGATCAACCTACTTCGATCAACCTACAGCAACAAGAAGTTCTCACGATTCATACATCTTACACTGTATTGCTTGAGCATTCGGGAGTAAGTTTTAGTTGTTTTCATTTCCTCAGAGATCAAAAATCGTTTCACCGAATGCTTCCAAAGTGCCGATTTTTGGAGTCCATCGGTGATGAGCAGAAGTTAAGAAACTGAAACAGTGTCATGCAACTGTTTTAAACTGATGGCAGGGATGCAACTTCTGATAGTGAAAGTACCTTCTTCTAGGTCCTAACTATAAGCATCTTATCTTATAGTTTGCTGCTCTCGGGACTACATGCCAAAAGCCAATCAAATAATTGATATGATCTAATTTTAATATTTCATCTTTTAATGCACACATTTTAAACAAGTTAACTACTGGATCTTTATATATAGGTTACTATTACCAGGAGAAAGTTAGATCACTCACTATAATACTTCCCGAAAAATCAAACCATATTAGCTGTTAATGATATCTTTATTAGCGTTATTACAAAACTGAGAGAGACTTATTATCGTTAATCAATTTTTGTTCGCATTATTATTCTAATTTTTTGAAAAAAGGAAAATGCATAATTGAAAATATTAATTTTCTATAACGAGAAAATTACAGTCTTAATTACCTGCTTGAGGAATCACTCCAGTTCTCTTGTAAACTTCCAAGTCTTCTCGGAACTTGGCTTGATAAACATCTTGTTTTGTCTGCCGCACTGCCATTTCAGCTTTCTCTATCTCTTGAACTTTAGCACTATGCTCCTCAGCTAATAATTCTGAAAGTTTAGAAAACTCATCTTAATAAGCGAATAAATCTATTAAATGAAATGCTAATTCATTTATCATTGCTAAAGTTATATTGTTCTGAGTATGTTTTGCGTTACACATGAAAAATGGATATGCTTGCAAACTGCATCACTAGATGATATAGCTCATCTAGTTAACTTGCTTACCCTGAAGAAGGTCATAAATTTGCCGAAACGTTGGTAAACGCGTTTTCTTTGATTGCTCCTCGACATCCAACTTTTAAACTAATTAAGATTAAGAAGTTCTAGATAAAGCACAAAGTGCATAAAGACTGTCCGGCGACGGGCAGTGTTGTCTGTAACGACAGAACACTGTCCGGAGGTCGCAGTGCACTGAGAAGGCTCCGGTCGCAATGACCATAGATGTTGACGAGCCTTAAATTAAAAAAACAAGGACTATTTATAATTGGTTTATCTAAATAAATCATTTATTGCAGAGTTTGTAAACTTCCAAAATTATAGTTATGAAAATGAATTTAGATGAAAAAAGTTGCACATCCACAATATCTTGTAAAGTTATGTAGCAATTTATATGGATAAGGGAGAGAGGAAGAAAAATCCAAGAACATAAAGGAGACTAAAATGCATAAGACAAAGGTAAAGGCAATTTTTGAAAGGTGAACACAGTTCGGAACATATCAAAAGTGCAAAAGTAGTAAGCATGAAATCATTGTAGAAACTGCCTAGCACTTAATTTTAGTAACGTACCTCTATAAGCATCCAAATTCATCAATTTGTCTACTCGGTAATTGCTCAATTTAATCTTCTCTTGAGCTTCATTCTTATAATACTCTTGTATTTCAATTAAATTTTCTAATTTTATCAAAGCTTCTTCAATATCGGAACACATTGATCTTATGTCACCTGTCAAATTTGAAATAAAACATACATATAAATTAGAATAATGTCAAGGATCTGACTAAGCTCGTTATAAAAAACAAGGAAATCCACTGGAAAGTTCTAACCTAATGTGTTCACTACGGTTTCCGCTTCTGTTTTCATCTTTTCTAAATTACTGAACTCTCTTTGAAATGTTTCCCAGTTTCTTTTTTCATGTAAGAAACCATGATAAATCCTTCCAATTTCTAAATCAATATCCTAGAAGGATTTCATGTTAATTTATACATTATAAACAAAAAAAATCGCATCAATCCTTTACTAAAAGATACCATATACTTATATACATCTTTAGCAAATAAAAGAAAACAAACATACTCTAGCCAACTGGGCATTTGCCTCGCCAAATGAATGCATTTCTTCCCAGGCATCTTGATATTTCGAAAGAATTGCACATCCCGCTTCAAAATTAAGAGGCTCTTTTGGCTTCAGTGGTTCGCCAAGAGTAAGCCCTCGGAAACTAATAGAAATAAAGTTAAATTAACCAAAAAATAACAAATCCATACTACTACTTTTTTTTATGATAAAGATTCAACCTAGATGATATTCCATCCTGAACATACTGAAATTTTTCTACAAAACTTTCCAACATCCTTTCAGAAGTTAAATAAACATAACCTTTCTTAACTTAGGAAAATAGTTCTGTCGATTAGTAACGCATATCGATATCTGATACACGTTTAATCAGTAGAAAAAATGCATTTTTAAAAAAGACTGAAGGGAAACTATTATAAAAATAATCCATAAAAACTTCAGGACTTGATATTTGAATCTCAATGGAAGCTTTCTAAAATGAAAATCTATTTTACTGGCTTCTTAGAAATTCCTGTTCTTTCATATCACAAACTTTTATTAAATAAATTTGCCCTCAAGAAAAAGCCTCCAAGAGTCTTTAATTTTTATTTTCTTAACGGAAAGCGCTTCACATGTTGTTAATTTTTTTTGTTAATAACATCATCTTTAGTCTTGTTTGGGTCTATTTCTTTCAATTTTTCTTGCACTCTCAATAAGCGGCTTTCTTTTTATTAAGATCACGTTAGTCTTTAGAACTAACTTGCCACAAGCAAGGCTCATTTTCATACATTCGGATTCACGAGACATGATCGGTGTGAAGCCTCCAGGCCGACTGAGCATTAACCACACACGTAATAAAGAGGGCGAAAAGGCCCAAAAGAATTGAATTTCCTTCGGGATTTTTCACCCTCTCGACTCCTCCGCGGCCTCAAGGAAACCGCCGTATACGAGCGGGATTTCCTTAAGAATTGACCTCTTCGGGCCAAACCTTGAGAAAATCCCCTCGTTTATGGGGGGCTTTGGGAACGCTCGCTGAAGTAGCAAGTAGGTAGTAAACTTTCCTTGCTCAAATGGCCAATTGTAACCAGACTCCTTGCAAAAACTTCTCTCTTGAGAGAAAAAAAATATAGATATATGAATGAATTTTTGAATTAATTAAAATCTATAAAACACAAACATTATAAACGACTTCTTCTGAGATATCATTCGAAAGAAATGATTAAAAGAGATGTTTTATTTTTAACACTTTTCCCGAAATTCTCGTTTTTTATCTTAGAGCAAATCAACATTATGAAAATCTATCAAAATGTTTTCTGATTTTTTTTTTTTAAATTACCTAATTACAGTTCCTATGCAGCTGATGCTAAATAAATCTTCAGAGCAGGCTGAATGTTAGATTAATCATTTTGCAGCGTATCAGTTCAATAATCATTTTAATTATAATTCATCCATACTGGATGCAAACCCAACTTATTCTTACTTCCATGATTTACACAAAATATGGACATATAAGAACGAAGTAAGTTAATTGCTTTAACTTCAGTTACTTCTTTATATTTCTCTTACCCCTAATAAGAGGTTTGTAATCGTGCTATATTTTCGATATCGAATTTTCACCAGAATATCCTTTTTGAGGTCCTCTGAGTCAAAAAAAGTGGTTTTAGAAAATAGTCTGTTTTCGGGTCTGTGAACAGCATAGCTCAAAAACGAAAAATCGTAGAAGCTTACTTGATATTCCGTTAAGGTATCCGACAGTAGTTTTCTGTCATAATTCACAACCGGAAGTACTACTTTATTAAATAGCTTTTCACTTTTTTGCGATTTTCTCAAAAATGGCTCCAACGATTTTCTTCAAACTTCTTATGTCAACTACATATACTAAGATCTACAACAGGGAAGGGATTAGCTCAGTGGTAACGCGCTGGACTAGCAATGCGGCAGTCCCGGGATCGAGCCCAGCTGCTGGCCTTAGATTTTTTTCTTTGTAGGAGCCTCTTACAGCTCACTGTCGGGTGATGGACAGTGTTTTTTGTAACGAGAGAACACTGCCCGGAGACCAGTAGTGCACTGAGAAGGCTCCGAATTTGGGGAAGTTATATGGGCCCAAAAGAGCATTGGATAGCATAGGGCTTAGTCCCTCCCCACAGAAAAAAAAGATCTACAACTTTTACTTAAAACATTTCTCTGGAAAATTCATTTATGGGCACTTTTGGGGAAACGTGTGGAACTAGGTTTTCCTTTAAAGTGCTACTTCATTTTACTATACAATTTTGTCACCTAAATAAGCTTAGAATTAAATCTGTTGTGAAATTCCGATTTTGAAAAAATTGGATGACCGGAAGTGCGTTTTAACTGAAATGTATTTTTCAGTTTTCTGGTATTTTTTCGAAAAAGGCTCCAACGATATTCTTTAAACTTAAATGTCAACTACATATATAAAGAGCTACAACTTTTATTTGAAACATTTCTCCCGGTAAAGTCATTTAAGGGGGCATTTGGGGAAGGGGTGGGGTTATGTTTTCTCTGAAGTACTACCATAGTTGATTAGACACTTCTACCATCTAAACAAAATTTAGATTTATTTATTTAATTATAAATAAATATACTGCCAAAATTCCGAGTTTCAAGAAATTTAGTAAACCGGAATGGGTTTTTACTGAACAGTTTTTTAGTTTTTGCTATTTTCTCTCTTGAAGTAAAAGAAAGTTGTGTGTGTATTTCACACTAGATTTTTTTTTTAATCAAACCAATTATACGAGATTTTTTTTTTAATGAAGAAATTTTTTAATCTATGGGGGATTACCATTGGGATAATGTCAACATAGTATTTACAAAAACATAAACAATTGCAAAATTAAAGGTAATATAACATATTAAATGATTAAAAACTTATTTTTTCAAAATATTATTCCATGCAAAATTATTCTGAAAAACTAGCAGAAGTTTTTTAACCCATATAAGAAATAGAAAAATAATTTTTAAATCAACAAAAATTTTATTGTTAAACTTTTTTATTATTAAAATCGATTTTTACTTACATTTCAGAAATATTAAAGTTAAGGAATCAAAACAAACAGATCTGGAGAAATAAATGATTTCAAACTAGATAAGCATTCAACGCGATGAAAGCTTATTAATTGCGTTTCTTTCAATATTTCTAGTAGCAGATTTATTTCTCCTCTAAAATATCTCAGAAGAGAATAAGTGGTTTCCACCTTTCGTTCTCCTTCTTATAAGAAATCCCTTGTTGGCAAAAAAATCCTTCAGAGAATAAGTTACATTAGTAGATAGATATCCATATAGCTTGCATTTTATTACTGATTTTTGGAATCGTTATACAGGTACTTAGCTTCAACAAAGATGATCCCAACATGATTTCATCTTACAAGCATCTTAGCGAAACTATATTCGCCTTTATCGGATTCGAATAACAAATAAAAGGTCTCAATGATGACGAATGAGACCTCAGGCAGACTTTGTTAAGCAATGCAAACCAAATTACATGTCAATATAAGATATAGGGTTTCGTCTTCTGTCCCAATGTGTAGAAAGGGAATAGGAAACATGCTATAAAAAGAATATGAAGGATAAAAAAAATTGATTTAGAAATAAATTATATTTACAATAAATAATTTTTGTTTTGTTGTGCGAAGCTGAAGCGTAGTTGTTTATGACCTGCAACTGTAAACAAAAATTATTTTCTAGAAGAATGTGGATAAGAAGTATCATCGATATTATTATAATTCCATTTGAATATTGTTTAATTGTTATGAAATGCAGACTCTACCTTCTTAGTGTTTGTTACCATAGACGTAATTAGCCTGTTGCTGACATCTAACAAATGTAGTCTTTTCTGGAAGTTCAGCCACGCCCGCGCAGCCGACATAAGTACAGGCACTTCTTATACCTCCCAATAAATCAAGCGCAGTATTATAAACAGGACCTCTATAAGGGACCTCTACAGTTTTACCTTCAGTACATCTAAATAAAAGGAAATTGAAAGGAAATTGAAAACAACAGAAATCTGTACTTAGTAAAGATATAAATGTATGGGAGTTTAGCCTTTTTTTTTAATATCTATATAATTCACAAATAAAGGTGCTCTCGACATTGGATACTGAACCTTTTGTTAATGATATTATTATGGACGATAGGTTTTGAACCGCTGAATTGCAGAGTGCTTGAAAACGCTAAAAATGGTAAAACTTCAGGTAGTAATAGAATCCCACACAATTTTTTTAAAATCTACCTGACTGTCTTTAATAATGTATCAATAATTAACTTTGGTCTCTACAACAGTGTATTGTTTTTCATTTCCATTGAAACTGTTGTTTATTTTTCCAACAATATCAGTATAATAAGCAAACAGAAATGTTACAAATAAAAACGATAGGTTTTATCTGTGAAGTTAGATCGTTATAGCGGATACTGCACTGCGTACCTGAAAACTCTATTGTGTCCCCGGAGCCATCTAGTGCTCATCACCGAGCAGTGAGTGAGCTTTAGAGGTTCATAGGAAAAAAAAATCTCAGGGTAGTACTGCTGGACTCGAACTCGGGACACCACATTGCTACCGCCAGCGTGCTACTATTGAGCTAATCTCTTACGTTATCTTTGCAGTTAGTATTCCAAGTTTAAAGCAAATCGTTATAGTCGTTTTGGTCAGAAAATTCCAAAACTCAAAAACCTATTCGGTAAAGTCTCGCTTCGAAACCGACTTGCTTCAAATTTGGAATTCTGCTTATGCTTCTAATGTATATTAATTAATATTATATAGGTGGCAGAACTATGGTTACGGTATTGTAATGGTACCTGAGGAAAACTTAAGGTACTATTCCCACAGAACTCCCCCAAAAATTAATTTTTCCCGAAAAAATGTTTCAAAGAAAACTGATTGATATTTATGAGAATAGATATTATACGAAGTATATAGAAAATCGTTTGAGCCGTTTCGAGAAAATCTTGAAAAACTAAAAAGAAACATTCAGTAAAGTCGCACTGCCGGTAGATATTTTCGCTCGAAACCTTTGTGTCAGATACGATGGCAGTATGAAAGCGATGGAATACGAAGTTTGAGCTTCTTACGATTTTTCATTTTTGAGATATTTTGTTCACACCACACATACAGACTATTCGCTAAAAACATTTGTTCATACTCAAAAAATCTCTGAACATGTATTTCTGGTGAAACTCAATTTCGAAAATTTGACACGATCGTAATACTTCCTCTTAGTAGATGTTAGAGACAGTAAAAGCACAACGTTCCAAAAAGCACTGATTTGTTTAAATCTTCATTGAGAATTATAAGTAAAAATACATTAATTTTTATAAGGACAAAAAAAAAAAAAAAGAATTACCTATAATCAGCCAGTCCGTTGTATCTTTTCATCATAGCCGTTTGAGAGGCCATACCATAAAATAATTTTACTTTGGAACCATCAGATTTTACCACCGTCTCACCACCACATTCATCATGTCCTGCTAGCATAGCACCAGTCATTACTAAGTCTGCGCCTGCAGCTAATGCTTTAACCACATCACCCGGGCAAGTACAGCCGCCATCCTATATAAAAAAAAAGAAGACAAATCTGTAACAAAAAGTATCTCATATTCCATTTTTTCATTTCTAACAAATTGTATTTATACTCGCTAGTGTTATAACATTTATAGTTTTCCTAATGCAATTTAGTACTAAATTTTAATTCTAGATCATAACTAGAATTTTATTTTGGGGATTCAGATTCCTTGGATGATTTTTCAAGAGAAGGTATTAAATAAGCAAAATATAGAATACAAAAATACCTCGAGAAGAGATCTGGCCCCTCTCATCACCTTTTGATAGCGGTTTGGAATCAATCAGGATAGCACATTAGAACAGAAATATTAGCTATTTAAATTCGAATTTCGAATTGAACACCTAAGATAACTGCCCTGAAGGCATGATTTTTGTATCCTGAGAACTAAAGTTTAATAGAACTTACTGCTAGTTCCCTACTTAGATTTAAAATTTAAGTAAAAAATAAGTGGTTCGTATTTTTAGTTTTTTAATTTTTTAAACGCTCGAATTAGCAAGGTTTTATGTTTCTTAATACGAACGTAATGAAAACATAGTATGTCTACATTTAGACATTAAATGAAATTTTATGGGGAAAAAACCTGCTTGAAAAATTCAAAAAATTAAGGAAATTTATAGAGATCTCCATTGGGATAACCGGTTAAAAGCACTTTATTTAAATACTAACTGAAATTATGTGACCTCCAATGCTATGTGCGGCATCGGCACATTCTAACACTGCACTTAGCTGTGGGTATCCAACTCCAGTCTTTATCCTTGTAGTGCACACCGAACCAGGCCCAATTCCTACTTTTATCAGATCTGCTCCTGCTAGAATTAAATCTTCCGTCACCTCAGGAGTAGCAACATTTCCTGCCTAGACAAACAAAATATTCAATATTTTGTTGTATCATCTACAATAATTATTAATTCTATTTTTTTATATTATATACAAAAAAAATACAGTAGCGGGAAGGGACCATAATCATGGTAAATAAAATTTCAAATTTAATTGTGAGCTATAGCACAACTAAAAAATATTAATTTAAATTGGATTTTGGCTTTAAAAAGCAAAAACTATTATAATTCTTTCTGCAACCATCTAATCCAGAATTCCTAAAATAAGTTATTTCATGTGTGTGTAACTAAAGGCTCAGAAAAACGGAATAACAG
>JAAEAF010004579.1:87203-107572 GCA_011037195.1 Triatoma infestans | reverse complement strand
GAGAAAGTAATATAAATTTAATGGATTAATTTTTGATTGCGTTTAAGTTCTACTCCAAAAAGAAAGTACCTAGATCAAACCCTAATAACATTTAAAATGTAATGTCACAGATTCCATAAAAACCCAGTAAAAATCAATTTTTTCCAGAAACATTTTTGATATAAAAATGATAGATTTGTATCGTGTGCATTTAGATGCCCATGCTTATAAATAAATTTTGGCAGCCATTTCTGAGAAAAGACCCAGAGAAGAAAAACAATAACTAATTTGATCATAAATAAATGTATGGAGTTTCTTATTCACAGTAACTTGTTAACATCTAAAATTATTCATACTGACATTCTAATACATAATTAATTCCTTAAGAGTAAAATGGCGTTGTTGCCATAAACTATAATAAATGTACGTAGCTCATATTTCACAATCAAGTACTAACTATAGCAATAATTTATAGTAAAATATTATCATTGTAATATTTCAACATAAACGATATCGGGTGAAGTTGTAACAATTCTGTTGGACACAGTTTCCATTGTATATCCGATCACTTATCAAAGTTAGACGATATGTTAAAGCCAAATAGCAGAGAATTCGCTATCCTTCAAATAAATGAGTGACTCACCAGCTTAAAACAGAAGTTAAAACACTTTACAGAACAAACGCTTTCATGATTACACACTTACATGGCTACCACTAACTACTAAGTCTGGACTGTAGGAAAGAAATTGTCCTACAAGCTAGTGAAGTCACCTCTTCGTCGTACTGACAGCTCCTGGGCTTTATCAGATAAAGACAAAATCTCGCTGTTTGTTTCCTAGCTATCAACAATTTTTACTCCTCATCAGAATATGTTCGACCCATTGTTCCATGAATCCATTCAGTAAGATCTCGGACATTCCTCTTCTTCTTCTCCTCCTTTCACCTCACCCTCATGTAATTAATCCATTACAGAAATCCAGTTCATTATTCAACACTTTCTCCAATAATCCACAATTAATAATTCAGTACTTAGAACTTTTTACTTTCTGATCCTACTTCAGATAGAAGTATTCGGCCAGTTCTTAGCAAAATCTTACAGAAATCACGAGATATTTTCCATGATTGCCTCTTTTTTTTGTGGACATTGACCGGTTTCGCCCATCATCAGGATGCATTTGTCAAATATAAAATCTATATTATCACACTGTTTGACAAATGCATCCTGATGATGGGCGTACGCACGAAACCGGTCGCTGACCACAAAAAGAAGCAGGCTATCATGGAAAATATCTCTGATGCTTTCCAGCTCTGTGGAACCAACCACATCAACTCTTAGAGAAATTCTTCCTTAAACACATCTTCCCTCTGTCTAAATTCTCTAATATTTTCCCGGATCACTAGTTTATAAGTCATCATTCTACAATATAACAATGCCATTGCATTCTTCCTTGAGAAGAAGGAGTATAGCTCAGGTGTCTTCCTAGATGTGAAGCAAGCTTTCAACAAGGTCTGTTCTGGAAACTTTAAGGGCATCTTCAAATCCACCCTATCCGAAATTCCTATTTGGTCGACCGATATTTTTGGAATCCAAGTTGGAAACATCACTCTCATACGTATACATATGACACAACAATCCTCTCTTCCATAGTCACCCACTATTTGGATACAAAAATGTCCAAATCACTATCAATTCCCTGGAAATGGACTCCAAAAATTAGAAAATTAAACGAATGAAACCAAATCCCAAGATTCCAGGATGCCACAGTCTCAGTGGTTGACAAAGTTTCCTCAGAATTCGTACATAAAAATTTAGTGCTATCCCATACCTGACCTTTTTCTTAACTCTGCTTTCAATGTTCTTTTCTTTTAGATCTTAAAAATCAAGTTGTTGACCCGAACATTTTTTTTTTTTCCAGAAACTATTAGAGTTTCTGAAAATAGATTTTATTTTTAAATGAAAAATGAGATTGAATTTTCACAAAATTCATTGAAAATTCCATTAAAAAACACAAATGTAAAATTATATTTCTAAATTACTTAACATACAATTTTAATGAACAAATTACACAATAAAAGACCTCCTCCTCCTATCACATCATTCTCTCTCCATTTCTACTACAATTTAAATCCTATCCCATCCACCAATGTCCGTCCGCTACCTTGGGTTGTTCATAGATAAGAAATTAATTTGTAATCTACATCACACGACTAAAAGGGATTGAACTTAACAGACGCTATCGTCTATTGAAAAGACTATTTGACAATAGATTGTAATGGGATCCGAATCATTAAAGATTCATAGGATCCGAAGAGCGGAGAAGTACATTAAATGAATCAAATTTAGTTACTCTTCACCTAGGCCAGACTAAGAAGGGACAATTCGATTCATATAAATAGAGCGACAACAGTGCAGTTTAACAGTTTACAACCAGTCAGCAACCTATCTATTTACCTTCTCATCACTCAGCTAGTCTGTCTCTTTATACTTCTCTCGCTACCAAACTTCTATTTTTTCTGTAAAAAAATCCTTGCAGTATGTGTGTTCTTATTATACGGTGTTCAGCATATATTCTAATTTATTTTTGTAATTCAATTATCTCTAATTCTCCTCCCTCCTTCTCACTCCCATTATAAGATGTAATCTTTCCCTGGACGATAAATGACTGATACCTCTCTCTCTAAATGGGTTTAAAACCCAAATATATTGGTGTTGGGTTTTACCAACAAATATATTTGCAATATCTAAAGATGCATATATCTGCAATCCAAAATGTTTCGAACAATTATTAATGTTTGTCCCCTTCTTTGTTTCCAAATCTAAACCATCCAACGAGATCTTGAAATTCCAATTTGTCAGCTTTAGTTGCCAAAACCCGATATAATAAAATAAAATCAAATCCTGTAATCCTATTCTAATTCTTTATTCCACAATTCTTTCAATTAACCCTTCCCCAAGCGTTTAAAATATCCCTTGGCCTGGCGATTTTCTGTTTCCAAGTGATCAGAGGGTAATTAGCTCTGCATATGGGTGGCTATGGAAAGCTAACCAACCCCTTGAAGTTTCTCCCCTCGGATTGTGCAGTTGCGCAGTGAGTAGAAGCTTAACTAATGTACCGCGTCATCGTGTTATAGCGTAAAAAAAAAACACTGGTGTAGCAATACAAATGAAATAAAAATAACTCCTTCAAACTTGGAATCTTTACTTAGAACTCTTAGTTGACCTAAATATTAAAATTAGGTAATGGAAACAAAACTTATATTTGGTTAGTTTTTAGGATATAAGGAACTATTTGAAAAAATGACTACATTGTAGACTACAGTGAACGCTTTTATCAATCCCCTACGAAACTTGTAACGGTTGTTCAGCCTAAATCTCACAGAATCCTCAGAACTTCTTGGAAATCAAATTTCCTAAGAAAAATATTCAAATAAAAATGAAATACTTTTATATATGTGTTGGCCAAATTTAAAAAAAAAAGCACCGAAAGCTCTCCTTAGTGTGGAAAGTTTAAAGAAAATGATTGGAGAAATTGGCGAAAAATTGAACAAAAAAATTCACTTCCGTTATGTTTGAATGATTTTAACCAAAAATTTCCTGGATACTGTTAAAAGGGAATGTCAAGACTAAAAGTTTCTTGGGATCTGAAAAACTAAATTTGGAAAATTTATACGAATCCTATGCTCCTCCTAGAAAACTTCCTCCTTCCAACGTTACAAGTTGATTTCAAAAGTTTTTATATTAACACTTTTCTATGTTATTTAATAATAATAAACAAAAAAAAATGTATAAAGACTGTAAACAGTTCAGAATTTATAATTAATACGATTTATTTCAATAAAAACAGTAGAAAAATTAAAATGAGAAATATTTAAAAAGTTTTAATTTTACTAGAAAAGTAAAATTTTTAATAAACAGCGAAAGTTTAGAGAATCATATTTTCACTTTCTTCTTGTGCGTTAAAATTCCAACAGTAAAAGACCACAACGGTGGAATATTTTCGGTTCAATGGAGATCTATATAACTTTTTTTAAGAATAAAGTTTTCACTTTATTTCATTTTTAATAGACAACACTGATTAAAATAAATACGTAAATCTGGGTATATTAATTTTTTTTCTTAACTGTAATTAACGTCTTTATAATAATATATATCTATAATTCAAATAATAATGTATTTGTGAGTATGTATGTACATGCGTTGGTATAAAGTTATTTGTTTTGGCAGATTATTTATTTAAACTTCCTCTATTTACTTTAACTATTTATTTCCTCAAGGTCATTTTTATTTCCGCTTAGTCAAAAGAGGAAGACAAACTGGCTTCATATCAAATTTTTGGAATTGTTTTCGCTAATAGTAATAATAATGTTTAGATAGAGGTATCGTGAGTTCGACAAAGTTGTTTTTAGAAAATGGTCTTGTATGTACGTAATAATAAATCATAAAAGAATAATAAGTTACTCAATTATTATAAATTTTATTTCCGCGCTTGAAGAAACTAGGTTAAGCAAACGGCGAATTTAGTGTTACGGTTTTTTTAAACTTTATTACTTTCTCTTACTCTTAGTAAGAGGATTAATTTCTCTTACTCTTAGAAAGAGTAAGTATTGTAATCGTGTCAAATTTTCGATATCAAGTTTTCATCGGAAAAATCCGTTTTGAGGTCCCCTGAGTCCAAAAAATTGGTTTTTAGGAAATGGTCTCTCTGTGTGTGTATGTGTGTATGTATGTGAACAGCATAGCTCAAAAACGACAAACCGTAGAAAGTTGAAACTTAATATTCCGTTTAGGTATCACCATGGGATCTGACAGTACGTTATCTGTCAAAATTCCTCAACCGGAAGTACCACTTTACTAGTTGGATTCTTTACTTTTTTACGATTTTCTCAAAAATAGCTCCGACGATTTTCTTTAAACTTTGGAACACAAGTGCACATACAAAGAGCTACAACTTGTTTTTGAACACATTTCTCCGAGAAAATGCATTTAATGTGGCCCTTTTGGGGAGGGGTGGGGTTAGTTTCCATCTAAAGTGTATTTCCAGTTTATTAGACATTCGGTCATCTAAATAATATTAATTATATTATATCTTGTTGACATTCCCTAGTTTGAAAAATCGCTATTACCGCAGTTGCGTTTCCTTTACCACTTTACTAAATGATTTATTCTCTTTTTGCAATTTTCTCAAAAATGGCCCTGACGATTCTCTTGAAACGTCGTATATAAACTAAACATGCAAGGATGTACAACTTTTATTTGAAACATTTCTCTGGGAAAATTCATTTAAAAGCACTTTTAGGGGAGGGGTGGGGTTATGGTTTTCTCTAAAGTGCTATCATAGTTATTGTACAATTCTAATCATCCAAACAGAATTAATTAGAAATAAATAGAGGCCAAAATTCCGAGTTTTAAGAAATTTAGTACATCGGAAGTGCGCTTTTACTGAACAGTTTTTCCAGTTTTCGACGAATTTCGTTAAATTTGGTACACAAACTACAAAATTTGTCAATTATAATTTTGAGAACAGGAGTAAGAGAAAGTTGTGTGAGTATTTCATACCAGATTTTTTTACTTTTTTGCGATTTTCTCGAAAAAATGGCTACAACGATTTTCTATAAACTTATTATATAACAACTTTTATTTGGGGGAGGAGTGGGGATTACGGTTTCCTCTAAAGTGGTATTTCAGTTTATTACACAATTCTATCAACTAATTTTTATCGTTGTGGGCTTTTAGCTTTTTTTTATCTTTATTAAGTTTTTAAGATGATCTCAATTAATGAAACCTTATACAGGCTTAATATTTTTTTATTGTTTAAACAATTTACTTTTTTTTTTATATTTATTCCAACGTTTCGACACAACACGTGTCATTTATCAAGGAAATATTATGAATATTAAAAATTTGCAAAAATACTAATAAATACTATTTAGTTAAATACTATTTTTTCTATATTATAAGTTTAATGATATTTAAACAAAATTAATATTATTGTCCACCAAATGGAAATACCAACCTGATATTAAAAGTATAAAATAGTATAAGCGTTATTAGACCAGTTATTCAAGGAACGTCGTAATGATATTGTAAGTAACCATATGTTACTAGTCCTAAGAAACGTGTTTTATCCTTTTTTTTGGTAAACGATTGGTTTAGGTTATTGAAATAAAAGAAACTATCCTTGTGTATACTGGCAATCGAAAATACTTGGTATAGTATATAAGTTCAAGACCTGTGAACGTTGAGTTTTAGTGGTTTTGACCATTATTTTAATTTTATTAAGGCCTGTAGGAAGATTATTATTTAATTAGACTTGTTTAATGAAATTTTTTATTTAGGAATTTAAGATTTAAAGGAATGGCAATTTACTGTTTGTAGTGTTCCACCTTCCACGAGCGATGGTGGGTAACTAATTTTGAAAAGAAATTTTCCCCTTACTTTATGACGTGGTGCATTGAGACTGGTTGATTAGATATGTTGAAATTCTTTAGATTTAGTTTTGTAATTATGCAGAAATTAATTATATAAATTTTAATTTTTTTTTTGTTATTGCATTTTATTGTATATTTTATTTTTACTTGGAATTTTTTATTGCTTTATAAGTAATAATATCTTTAAATTGGTATAGATATATTTATTGTTAATAATTATAAACATATGTGTGTAGAGGTTATTTATATGCAGGTTATCCGGGGGGTTCCTTATTACAAATGCGATCCCAAGATGTTTAATAAATTTTACCTGTGTATTCCAAGTTTATAAAAATGTATATTCCTTCAGATTTTTTCTTTTATTTAATTTTTTTCTTGATTTCTTACCGTTGCGTTATCAAGTTTGAACTTGATTTTTTTTTTTTTAATCTTAAAAACGATCAACTAAATAACATTAATTTAGAATTGAAATATGTTTGTTGAAATTTACGAGTTTCATGAAAATTACAAACCGGAAGTGTGTTTTTACTGAATGCATTTTTTTTCAGTTTGTTTTTTTTGGATTTTCTTTCTCCATAAAAACACCGATGAATTTCATTAAATTTTTTATACTAACTTATAAAGTTTGTCAATTACAATTTTGGAAAATGGAGTAAGAGAAAGTTGTGTGAGTGTTTCATACCAGATTTTTTTTTAATAAGATATTTTTTTAAAACTTCTTAATCATATCGACTATAAGTGTCGGGACGATTTTTTTTTTTTATGCTTTTTTGTTTGTAGGGAGTTCTTGTGCGAAATTCTGAACAGCGGCCGTGTTGGTTCTAAGCTACCGCGCGGGCACTCGCCTGTGATTCGAGAATTCATGATCGTGTTCCTTGAAGGCCAGCGGTTTGTTCCAACACGAAAAAAAACAACATGGGGAACTGCTAAGTTAGTAGCGAACGCTAAACAGTGAATGACAGAACTAAATGGCGGTGAGGAGCGCGGGATGTTCCCCTCACAAGTCCCCCTAATAAAAATTGCCGTCTTTCAAGCTTTGGCCTTTCATGGGCTGTTGCGCCGAAGGTTTTTTTGTTTGTTTTATTATTTTACCTGAACTAGTTGTTAACTCTTCAAAATCCGTTTAATTATGAAGTGAATAAACTTGTTTTTTGTGCAATTTCCTCGTAAACGAACTTAAATAACAATCGGATATCTAAAAGACTTCAGACGCTTAGTTTTTGAATCCTGCACTTTTTCAAAACTTGAAATTTAAAATCAAAGCATTCTGGAATATCAAGCAACTATTGTTTTATACATTCATTGTTTCCTCATAAACATATTCATTCCAATAATTATCTTCACAACTTTATTACTAACATTCACAATAACAGAAAGAATGTTGTGGCTGACTGCACATTAGCAGAAATACGGGAGTGAAGTTGTTCGCGTCCAAGAAAAGTTCTCACGTGCCTCTGGATGTCCAATTAAATGAACAACCAGCGCAGTGTTTTTATACTGGGCGTTTTAATAAATGTGTATAATGGATGTGTTAGATGGAGAGAATTTGTCTGGTTGATGAAATGGGATTGACTTTGTTAACACTGATTAATTAATATATTAATTAAGAGACACAGACTACCTGGACTTTACAATAGTGAAATGTTTAAGGTAGAGTGGTAAATGGGTAATGACACGTAGTGATTGGATGTATTGAACTATTCTCAACTGTATCGAACTGTGTTTTTATGGACTGGCTGTCGCTATATTTATACAGTTTCTCCCACTCCAATCCGAGAGAATGCTTGGATTTGTTTCTCTTCTCTTACTGTCTTTGGTTGCTGTTACATCATCAATATAATGGATGTGTTAGGTGGAGAGAATTTAGGTCTGGTTGATGAAATGAGATTGACTTTATTAATACAGGTTAACTTTATTAACTGGTTAACTTTATTAACACTGGTTAACACCCATACCAGACTGAAAAGGACTGAAACCAATAGACGATTTCTTATCCTTTCAAGACTCTTAGACAAACGATCCAAACTTACTTTAAAAAATAAGCTCACACTATACAAAACTTTACTACGACCAATATGGACTTACGGACTAGAGGTATGGGGGTCCACTAAGCATTCAAACGTTTACCGTATCCAATCCTTACAATCGAAAATCCTAAGAAAAAATCACCAATGCTCCTTATTATGTCTCCAATAAAACCTTACATAATGACCTATCCATTCCATATGTGTCCGACCTAATTAAATCCCGCTATCAAAGATTCCATAACTCCTTGTCCCATCATCATAATCCTTTGGTTCAGCAACTTGCTAGTCAAACCTTACCTGATAATCCTTCTCGACGCCTGAAGCGTCAGTGGCCCCGTGACCTTTTAAATTAACTCCACAGCCTTGAAGTAATACCACTGGGTATTTTCTTCCCATGTAAATCATGTCTTGTAATCATTTATAACATTTGCTTATTGTATATATTGTACAGTTGCAAATAAATGATTGAAGGAGAAAAAAAAATAAAACACTGGTTAACTAATATATTAATTAAGAGACACACACTGCCTGGACTTTACAATAGAGAAATGTTTAAGGTAGAGGTGGTAAATGGGTAATGACACGTAGTGATTGGATGTATTGAACTGTCCTCAACTGTATCGAACTGTGTCTTTATGGATTGTCCGTCGTTATATTTATACAGTTTCTCCCACTCCAATCCGAAAGAGTGCTTTGGGTTTGTTTCTCTTACTGTCTTTGGTTGCTGTTATATCTGTCATAGCTTAGGGGGGGGGAAAAAACAGTAGAAATACTTGGACTTACCCATAGCATGCATATAGGCTTACCACTTATGTCGGTTTTGAACACTTACCTATTGATTCAAAGGACTTATTCTAATAATAAAGTTCTAAAGCGTTTAAAGTATGTAATAAAAATCTCTTACTTATCGTGAACGGCGAGAAAGAACAGCGTCTCTATTGGAGTATACAGTTTTGTAGAATATCCTATAAAGCAAAGTTTCAAATAGAAGTAATAAATATTTATGCGTCAAGGCATCAGCATAGTAAGTTTAAAGAAAATCTCGAAAAACTAAAAAAAAACAAAAAATCCGTAAATTTACCATTCCGATCAAAATTCAATTAAGAAAATCTGATACGACCGCAATAAATTCTTTTACAGAATAAGAGAAAGCAAAAAATAAATACAATTTTTTTTAATCTCCAAAGAAGTAGGTCTACTGAGATCAAAAGATATCTGGGTCAAAAAAAAGATTCAGCAGAGGTAATAAATCATTCTGAAGGTTATTTACTACTTTTTTTGTTTACCAACAATTATTAAAGAAATAATATACTTTCTTCTAATATCTAATGAAGCTTGAAAGAAAAAGTAGACATAATTACATTTTACCTTGTTATGAAAAATATCAAATTTCCACTGAGAAAAAAAGTAATAATATATCGTAGGCCTTGTGCCCTAAAACTTAGTAACTGAAGGTCGGCACACATGGGGAAATAAACATTCGATATGGTTCTCTATCCTCATATATACTCATTTATCAAGGACATATTTATACTCTTCAATTATATTATAATATCTATTATCTACTACATACGAGCCTCTTTATAAGGCTGGGTCATATAATATCAAGGATTCTTTAACTGTTTAAGTAGGCGTTAACATTTCGGAAGTAAATTAAATTTTCATTTTAGAAGTTAGAAAGTTGGACGGAAGTAAAATAGGTATCAGACTTGCAAATTTTATATATATATTTCGTTGTTTTTTTTTTTATTTAAGGCGCATCAACAACAATGGTTATTGGCACCCGGGGCTTTCTCAGTGCACTGCCGGCCAGAAGACAATGTTTTCTCGTTACAGACAACACTCTCCATCTCCGGACAGTGAGCTATAGAGGCTCCTAGGATGGAAAAATTTAAGGGTAGCACAGCTAAACTCGAACTCAGGGCCTCCGCTTGGGAGTCCAGTGCACTAACCACTGAGCTAATCCACTCTCTTTGATTTGAAATTTACAACCGTACAGTACATAGTTTACAATAATATATATATTCAATTGATTGTATTACAGCGAGCTGGTAACAAGAGTAGTGTACTTTCTCTTAAGCTTAACAGTTTACAAATGAAATTGAAAATTTTATACAGATCTGTAAATTTACGAACATTTAATATTGTTTTAATGGCTTCATTCTCGTTCGCATCGGTGGATATCATAAACTCCTCTCTAAGGGTGGAGTAACTAGGACAATGAAACAGTAAGTGCCCCAAATTTTCCGCCGCATCCAGGCTGCAGAGGAGCACCCACGGTCGGCCAAGATGGTGTGGTGTCCCCCCCCCGCCGATATCCTCATTACATGCACCCCAGCTAATCTGATCTGAATAAATAGGCGGGTCAATTTAAAGGGAACTCCACTAAGAATGTATCTCTGGGGGCTAACATCTATCATCATTGAGAAATCGTAAAACTTGCTGAACTTCAAGATCTCTTGCCCTCAAATAGGATTCAGCCATCTTTACCGCTGACGCAATCGTACTCGCTTCTTGGCCTTTTGGCTAACATCAAAGTGTAGTTTGCAATAATTAACTGGGATAAAAGTGAGGTATAAATTAGCGTGATTAACGTGAATGCTAGTCAATTCCAATTTTGGCCATCGTTTCTGATAGCCATGGACGCCTAAGCAATCGAATACGGCCTTCGCGAAGTTATCGAGATGAAAGAAATTGTGCGAGAGGATGGTTTTCATGGAAGTAATAGGATTTCGTTGGTCGGCTACAAATATAACTTTGAAGCGTAAGGTTTAAAATATAGAAGGGTGCGCGTTAGCTCTACGACGAAGGCTTTTTGATTGATTGTAGGGTTTGTATACGAGTGAATGAAGTCGAATTTTTTGGCAGCGCCATTGAGTTTTAGTCCATATTAACAGAAGAAGAGACACAGTATTATTTTATTCTGAGAACTATTTCTGAAACGTTTGTCAAGTACTTTAGCGAGAAGTCGATATCTTGTATTTAGTCATTATCTAATATTTAGTTGTATGAAGTCGATATCTTCTCAGACGAGTTTGAAGATTCCATGCAAGTGAAGTATATATGTATGCAGCTTTCTCAGGCTTCCTTGTTATAGATAACATTCCGCACATCACAGTAAAGTGAACTGATGAGACCCCTAAGAGAGAGAATCTAAGAACAGTGCTGTTAGACTCGAACAAGGAATCTTCGCATTCCAAATCCACCACGCTACCACTGAACTAATCCGGCCCCTAAGTTTTTTGTCAATGTAATATTCACGGTAATTTAATTAGAATGTTGTGAGAATAAATCACATTTCAATTTATTCCCGACAACATTGAGATGCGAGTTCTTGTAGCGTAGGATTAAGATCTAATACGGGACACCATATATGTATCTATCCATTATCTGGTTCTGTGTGATCGAAATGAACTGTGGAGTCCTCTATTATTCCAAATTGAATGAGATGATTCTGCTACTTTGAAATCATTCTGTGTGAGAATGCTGAAACAAGCGACGGCATCTCTACGAGGCAAATTGAATAGTATTTAATTGCCGATATTAGTCTTTATCTTTCTTCGAATCTGTCTTTGATTATTGTCTTAGCACTGCCTTGTTTGATTGACAAACTGGGTTGGTGAAGAAAAGTTCCCCATCTTGCCAGTGCAATATGTCTTCTAATCTTCGGAACATCAGCTTTCCAATTTCTTGGATCTTGTAGCTGCCAAAATGGCTGCTCGCGAGTCAGCAATGAGATTTGGCTTAAGTAGAACAGTAAGTTCTAGGCAAAGGTTATCAATGAGGCAAGGAAGTTACTATTCTGACAAAAATCATTATTTCTCCAGGAACCTCAGGAATGTCCTGTTTAATGTCTTGTATTATTTATTTTTATTATTATCAGTCGTATTTATATCAGATTTTTAAGCGAAACCAGGGTTGTAAATTGAGATAGAAATTTTGAAAAGTCGGATCTATTTGATGATTTAACATATTTAGTTACACACACAAAAAAAAACACCTTATTTAAACAAATTTGTTCAGTAATTTAGTTAACAACATGACACATTTCAATATTCAAATGTTGTTTAATTGAAAATCTAAGCAAGAAGTTACAGCTGTATAATAAGTGGCCGAGTGACGTGTACACAAAACATGGAGGCAATCACCTTGGAAGGTTACATTACCACAGCAGTTGTAACTTTCCTAAAGAACAACTGAAGAGGGTAGCGGGTGGGGGGAGACGAAAGGCAAAATCTGTTTCTCAGGCACGCCTACTTAGCCACTGTGTGTGTGTTTTTACTAACAGCTGTTCCTTTGTTTTATAAAACAAAACTTCAATATCGTTAAATAATTTCAAAATAACTAGGCTTATGAAAGAGATATTTTAATTAAAAATGAAATATTACTTTCTTTAACTTTTCTACTTTATTACTAAGTATTCTTACAGATATCGTAAAACAAAATTAAGAAAAAAAAAAACATCGAACTTTAATGAAAAAATTCCAGCGGTAAATTTTATCCATTCCAATGAGAAATTGTTTTTTATTGTATTTTTTCAACAATCTACATAATATTCAAAACGTTTCAATAGAAATAAATACTTTTCGAGAGACACAATAAAAATTGCTTTTTATCGAAAAAATGTAGATATAAAACAAAAATTATGTAAAAGAATTCGATAAGGGCTGAAAATTCAAGATCAAACGTCAAAATGTGTTAAATACTTACAGCGACATAGGGCTACGGTAGCCGGAGTGGTTAGAGGCGTGAACCAAGCTGACGTGTCTTGTTAGCATTGTGTTCCTACAATTTCCTCTTATGACTTTATTTGATGTGTTATTTAGTAATGTTATAGTAAAGTATGATGTTTGATGTTCTCTACGATCGTTGTTATCACTTAACTGAACCAATTGCTTATAAGATTTGAAATTTAACGCCCCAAATTCTGCCTACTCTATAAAGTCACATTTTGGGTTAACCAATTTTCTTCAAATCTATAATTCCCAACAATGCTTCTAATGTATATTAATTTATCTAAGTAGATAGTACCATATTTTGTATTAAAGTTGTGTTTTTTTTTTTTTTAAAAAAAGAAAAGCATAACGCTCTTATACCCCTTAAAACGTCCCTCCAAAAATATCTTTTTTTCCCCGGAAAATATTGCAAATAAAATCCTAAAAAATAACCCTATGGCGCAACAGCCCATGAAGGGCCAAGGCTGGCCAGACAGTGATTTGAATAGGGGGGGTGTGTGGTAAGCATGCCGTAGTTCTCACGCCGTTTAGTTCCGGCCTTTGCTACCTAGGGCGCTACTAACTGTAGCTTCCCACTTTTTATCACGATGCTGGGTCAACATCAACTTTGCCGTCACGGGAGTCGAACCCTGAATTCTCGCACGAAATTCGAGAACGCTAGCCACTACACCAACGCGTGAGGATTTGCAAAAAAAAATGATAGGTAAATATGTGGGTAGTAGATAATGATGGTGAAGTTTAAAATGGTTTCGAGAAAAGTGCGAAAAGATGGGGAAAAAACTCAGTAAAATCGCATTTCCGGTTGGTTGATAGATTTCGTAAGAAACCTTCTTGCCAGATGCGGTTATACTACCTAAACGGAATAACCAAGTTTACCACACACACACACACCACGCGCTAAGATCATCTCAAAAATATAAAATTCCAGGAAACTCAAATTTCATATTACGTTAATCGCTATTGCAACTTTACTGTTTTTTTTTCTCACATTTTTCGCGATTTTCTCAAAAATGAATCCAACGATTTTCTGTAAACACGGATATTATCTACACACATAAGTAACTATCACTTTTATTTGAACATTTTTCTATAGGAAAATTGATTTTTGGAAGATCTGGATAAGCTGGAAATCTTAAGGTTTTCTCTTGTAAATGTATTTATTAGGATGAATGTATTCATTGGCGCGAATGGTTTATATGGATGCAATATTAGGAAGATAATTATAAATTGTTTAGTACAATAAGAAGTACGCTGGTTATTGTTATTTCAATGATACTAGCTGTAGGCCTACTGTATACATGGCTATGGCCAAGAGAGGCTAAGGCAAAAAAAGACAAAGTTCTCTCTAATCTTCAGTGCCATTTCAATAAGATATATGATGTTGTGTGATCTGAATAATATTATCTATTTAATTCAAAGCATTGCTGGAAAATCTGAAGAAAATCTATTAATTAGAATCAGGTCAATTTTATGGAATAGTTCTTATTACAAAATAATAACGATTTTCTTTGAACTTCGAGTACGTAAAACACAGATATAATAATAATAAATTATTTATTTATTTTTACGATTAAATCTCATACAAAGAAGTTGTTGTACATGTAACAGCAATCAAAGAGAGATCAGCAACCAAAGAGAGTAAAGAGAAAAGAAACAACCCAACCACTTTCTCGGACTGGAGTGGGAGAATCTGTATAAATATAGCGACGGACAGTCCATGGGAATACAGTTCAATAAAGTTCACTATAGTTCATCATCTCGCCAATCACTTCGTGTCATTTTCATACCACTCTACCTTAACCATTCTCTATTGTAAATAAAGTCCAGGCAGACTGTGTCTCATTATTATTATATAAATACGGGTGTGGCTATCAAATAACGAGACTGACGCTGCTACAGAAGAAGTACGCAAGCGTCAAACGCCAGCGACCGACAGCTGTTTAGCGTGAAGCCTTCTCTTTCGAATGCAGTACCTCTCGCTTCTGTAAGCAAATCCGTATAGCCGTAGCATTCGTTCGCATTAGAGTTTTTTTTTGTATGGTAAATGTTACAATACAGCAACGAATAATGAAATTTCACGTGAAACTTGGAAAAACCGCTACTGAAACTTATAATTTATTAAAAGAGGTGTTTGGCCATGAATGTTTATCGCGTGCACGTGTTTTTGAGTGGTTTAAGCGTTTTCAAGATGGCCGAGAAGACATTGAAGATGATTCACGCCTGGATCGGCCTTCCACGTCAAAAACGGATGACAATATCAAAACAATCGGAAATCTGGTTCGATCTGAACTGTCGGTTAAGTATTCGTCGATTGCTGAAACTGTAGGAATTGACAAAGAATGTGTAGGCAAATTTTACATAACAATTTTAACATTAAAAAAGTATGTGCCAAAATGGTGCCTAAAATGCTCACGTTTGAACAATAAGAAGCTCGCAAAAATCTTTGTACTGACACAGTTTTTCGTAGTTAACCAGTGTTAATCCAGTCTTCTCATTTCATCAACCAGACCCAAATTCTCTCCACCTAACACATCCATTATATACATTATATCCTACAAATAAGAATATTTCTTAAATAACAAAAAATAAAAGTTACCTTACTTTATCCAAATAATAGTAAGAAGAAAAGTAAATAGAAATAACCATTTGTTATAAAAATCCTAACTTTCTAAATGGATTTATAAATCCAAACAAAATTTTCTATATCTTAACGTTGATGTGGTAAAATAAAAGATATTTTTCATCTTTGTGATTTCGCTAATTTCTAGAAAGAGTATTTACAATTTCTTGGTCACTATGATTGCTGATAATATGTAGGGTGACCAGAGTTATATTCTCCACCCACTTTTTTTTTAAACGGCGGGAAATTTCGAAAAAATAGAAAACACGTATTTAATCATTTTTAGTCTAGTTTATTTTCAGTGATTGAACCATTTTTTTATACCCCAATATCCCGAGATACAGCATCCAACTTTTTTTTTTCAAATGGAACATCATATTTTTATAGTACTTGAGCTCCTAAAAAAAACAAAAAAAAAAAAAAATTTAAATCGGTTAGGTTTTTGAAAAGTTATGGTAATTTAAAACATGAAAAACAAATGTCAGTTTAATGTCAAAATTACCTTATTTTTTTTTTTAAAGAAGCTGTTCAAACTGGGCACCATCAACGGATAGGCAAGCCAAAGCTCTGGACTCCCACGCTCTGCTTGTAGCAGCACTTGTGGCAAAGTCAAGATCTAGGCAGGCTAGAGTTATTCGACGTTCCAGATCTTCGACTGAAGCCACGGGATTAAGGTTACTGTACACTTTATTTTTTAGATATCCCCACAAAAAATAGTCCATTGGGGTTAAGTCCGGAGATCGAGGTGGCCATTGGATCGGACCATGAGTTCCTAACCACTTTTCATGGAAATTTCTGTCCAGGTAACGTCGAGCAACTCTCGCATAATGTGCCGGGCAACCATCTTCTTGAAAATACATATCTAGCCGACGTTTTAGAGGAACATCTTCAAGCAGAACTGGCAAAATGTCTCTTAAAAAAGTTAGATACCTTTGACTAGTTAAGTTCTCTCTGTAGAAGTTTGGGCCTATTAGTTGGTTTCCTAAAACTCCACACCAAACGTTTGTAGAAAAAACAACCTGATGGCGTGTGGCGAAGGTAACTTGTGGATTTTCTTCTGCCCATATTCTAAAGTTCCAACGATTAAGAAGGCCATTGTTGCTAAACTTTGATTCATCAGTCCATAAAATTGTGCATTTTTTGTCCATTTTTTGAGGGGATATCTACAAAATGAAGTGTACAGTAACCTTAATCCCGTGGCTTCAGTCGAAGATCTGGAACGTCGAATAACTCTAGCCTGACTAGATGTTGACTTTGCCACCCTAAGTGCTGCTGCAAACAGAGCGTGGGAGTCCAGAGCTTTGGCTTGCCTATCCGTTGATGGTGCCCAGTTTGAACAGCTTCTTTAAAAAAAAAATAAGGTAATTTTGACATTAAACTGAAATTTGTTTTCATATTTTAAATTATCATAACTTTTGAAAAATCTAACCGATTTAAATTTTTTTTTTTTTTTTTAGGAGCTCAAGCACTATAAAAATATGCAAAAAAAAATATAATGTTCCATTTGAAAAAAAAAAAGTTTGGATGCTTGTATCCTCTGATATCGGTATAAAAAACCGGATCAATCACTGAAAATAAACTAGACTAAAAATGATTAAATACGTGTTTTCTATTTTTTTGAAATTTCCCGCCGTTTAAAAAAAAAGTGGGTGGAGCATATAACTCTGGTCAACCTGTATACCATGGGCATATACCAAGTTATATGTTGGGTATTTGAGAAGAAGATATCCTCCCTTAAACCTTGCCAGATCTTAAAACTTCTTATAATAAAAAAAAAAAATCTGGTGTGAAACACTCACACAACTTTCTCTTACTCCAGTTTTCAAAATTGTAATTGACAAATTTTATAGTTTGTGTACAAAATTTGATGAAATTAGTTAAGAGTTCGTCGAAAACTGAAAAAAAAAAGTTCAGTGAAAAAAGCGCACTTCCGTTTTATTTATTTTCTTGAAACTCGGAATTTTGGCCACCTTTTTATTTCTAATTAATTCTTTATGTTTGGATGGCATAATTGTATGATCAACTATGATAATACTTTGGATGAAAAAGTGCCCTTAAATGAATTTTTTCAGAGAAATGTTTTAAATAAAATTTCTAGATCATGGTATGTGTAGTTGATATACTAAGTTTGAAGAAAATCATTTTTGAATGCCATCAGTCGGAGCCATTTTTGAGAAAATTCCAAAGAAGTAAAAAAAATACCATAAAACTGAAAAATACTTTTCAGTAAAAACGCACTTCCGGTGTTCTGATTTTCTTCAAACTCGGAATTTCAACAACATATTTAATTTTAATTAACATTATTTAGCTGAAAGAATTGTGTAATAAACTGAAATAGCACTTTAGAGGACAATCCACCGACCCCTCACCACCCCTAAAAGTGCTCTTAAATGCATTTTACCGGAAAAATGTTTCAAATAAAAGTTGTAGATCTCTGTATGTGTAGTTGATATACTAAGTTTGAAGAAAATCGTCGAAGCCATTTTTGAGAAAAACGCATAAACGTAAAAAAAAAAGCAAGTAAAGTGGTACTTCGGGTTGTTGAGGAATCTTGACAGATGACCGACTGTCAGATCCCATGGTGATAATATCAAGTATGGTGGTAATATGCCATGGTAATAATATCAAGTTTCAACTTTCTACGGTTTTTCGTTTTTAAGCTATGCTGCTCACATACCTATACACGCTCACAGAGACCATTTGCTAAAAACCACTTTTTTGGACTCAGGGGACCTCAAAACGGATATTCTTGGTGAAAAGTCGATATCGAAAATTTGACACGATAACAATACTTCCTCTTACTAGGCGTATGAGAAAGTAATTAGTGAGTAGTTAAAGTGGGCCTTAGTTAACGCGAATTAATTTTTAGTTTTAAAAATAACGGTTATATTCAATCCCTGTCAACTAATTTAAATGTTAAAAATCTTCTTCTTTTTTTCCATAATACTTATGATTCTAGATGGATGAAAGGGGGATTATTATGAGTAAAACGGCCATATTTTTATGATTTTGCGAAAGAAAACAGGCGATATTTTTTGGGTGAAAGATAGTTCAGAATTTCTAATTGTATGTATAATGGAGTTGATGAGGAGAGAAATTAGGATTGATTAATTAGACGATATATGAAGACACTGTTTATAATATAACTATAAGTTTACACAAACTGCACTGGACTTGTAATGATTTTTATAGAATAAAAGGTGGGAGTAGAGATATGACACGATGCGATGTATATGGTTGAATCTGATTGATAGATGTCTAGCTCTCTCACTGGCTTATACACAGGTTCTCCCCACTTTAGCCTGTTTAAGTCAGAGAGTACCAGAGATAGTCTGTTTTCTCTCGGTCGGGCTTGTGTTCTCTCTCTTGCCGTTACATATGTATATCTCAAGGTCAGTATTAATTTATACTTTAACACAATCTTCCTTTAAAACACTTAAACTTATTTGAAATATAAGGCAAGTTTAATTAAGTTAAATTTTTAATTTATGTACCACTTATTTGAGAACATCCATTCTCACGCTTCTCGAGCTCACTGTTTCAATTAATCATTTTTGTATGTATTTAAAGTTTTAATTGCTCTTAAATAATAATATATCTTTAGAAGTATACTAAAACAAGTTATATTTATATTATTATAAACATAAAATATTATGCTCATGTATTTTTCTAGTATATGACAATAATTTCTGCAGTTAGAAATAAAAATTATATTTCCGCAATGCTGGATAAAATCTGGTATTTTATCCGTCGTAGCATGCATATTTTTTATATTCCTGACCGGTTTCGGATTTTGACCCATCGTCTCGGAGCAAATTTATTAAAAATGTAGATGAGTCCCAAATTTATTAAGTTCGTATGGAGAATTCACTTAATGCAATGTTTCTGTTACACTCGACTTCTTGTTAAGTGTAACAGAAATTAAAAAAAATATCTTAAAAATGCCACCACGACATCTCTCTTTCAATATATTCTTAATGTAATTTAAACATAAATTAATATAATTTAAAAATTAGCGTGATAAATAAAAACGAATACATTCGATTTTTTCTATTATTTATTTTAATATCATCTCCAATTTGTTATTTACTACCAACCTTCTTACATATCAATTTACATACATATTTGCTTGTTTAACCTTGCTTTAAACTTTCATGTTTATTTATTATTTTTACAAGCTTTTGACTATACTTAAACTTTGCATTGCCTTTCTTCAAACTTTATCTATTCTTATTAGTACAGTATACTCCTGAAATTTCTTATCCCCCCTCCCGCTAATAAAAAATGACTTGAAAACACTGAGCAATAACTTAACAACACTATTAAAATTTAGTGATCAAGTATTCTCCAAAACATGCTACTTACTATACACTGTTTACTTTCTCTTATTCCAAGTAAGAGGAAGTATTGTAATCGTGTCAAATTTTCGTTATCGAGTTTTCACCGGAAATATCCGTTTTGAGGTCCCCTGAGTCCAAAAAAGTGGTTTTTAGCTAATGATCAGTGTTTGTGTGTATGTGAACAGCGTAGCTCAAAAACGAAAAATCATAGAAAGTTGAAACTTGATATTCCGTTTAG